>OMKY01221592.1:0-16580 GCA_900302395.1 Bregmaceros cantori
AATGGATATAAATACAAAAGAGAGGCTAAAGTAATTCACTACGTGGTCGAAATTGACAATTATTAATCATGTAAGCTTTGTTATTTATCGACCAATGTAAGCACGTCAAATTTAGAGTAGAAAACAGCGACCCCTGTCGGAAATGTTTGGTAATTGCAGGTTAGAAACCACCGTGGAAAGAAGCGTTTATTAAAAAAATAATATATATAAAATCGAAATCGAATCTAAAATCGTAATTTGGGACGGGTTAATCGACGATTTTCATTTTTTCCAAAATCGTGCAGCTCTATATATATATATATATATATATATATATACAGCTGATACGGTTACTGATCTGATCTGGTAGTCGGTAGTAATAATTGAAAATAGAGTTTCTGTTACAAATATAATTTTAATCTATTTAATTTAATATCAAATCATATCTATGATTAGTCAAGTCAACTCAAAACAATTGCAGAAGTAATGTTATATCCCAGCCCTACCCACAAGCATGAATCATCCTTTTAACTCATAATCAGTGTTGTACTTGAACTTGTTCAAAGAATGATAGTTCATGAACTCCTTCATATTTTAGGTGAACATGAACAAGATGTTCAATTATACTTGATGAACTTAGAATTGTGAACGCACCCTTTTTCTTGAGGTTATTGTACAGAGCTGTAACTTCGTTCAGAATCAGATTTCAAAAGCCTTCACGAACGATAACGCAGCAATAAAGAAAAAAACTAATTTCAAACTGCACCGTTTCCATCCTGCGAATCTAACCCAGATGCTGATCTAACACAACGTTAAAACAGTTAAATATTGTCTTTTGTTCAGCTCTGACAATAATGTTGACAAATTATAGCTGACAGTAAAGTAAAAAAGAACAAAGAATGAAATAAAAAGTTAATTTTGGGGAGCCACCTTTTCATAGTTCAAAGTCATGATCACCTGTGAATGATGAATGAACAAATTAATTTTACAAGGACTGAACTGAAATTTGAACAAGCTCATGTTGAAAGTGAACTTGCCCAACACTGCTCATAATATGTTACAGAGCTGCAACCGGCAATCCATGCTGATATTAAAATCGATCAATATGTTATAAGTAGAAATAATAAGACATCACAGTTTGCAATAGTAATAACCTTTCGGGTTGATTATCATTCTGATAACAGAAAAATCAATTGTCAGTAAAAAGGCTGATTAAAATTTGCAAGATAAGTGTAAGTTTGAACCCTAATACATAATTTAATCAGCTATCCTGTGTCATGGAATACTATTAGTTGGGAACTACAGTTTTATAACACCTCATTGTCAGGGTACAGGCGTAGAGTCCCTTGTCGCCTCCAACAAACAGAGCGCTTGTCTGATGCTCCGGCGCCATCCAAACTCAATCACCTGATAACTACGCTGGACATGGCGTGCGTGGAATTCAGCAGCAGTCACAATTATATTTTTAATGGCCCTCACGAGGAAAAGATTTGTCGGGTTTATGTGCGGATCAGTTCCTTTCAGAGCGGCGGTAATGTAGCTATCTGGCTCGCAGGTTATGACCGATGGTTATGCCAACTGAATAACCAAATAGGTTTCATAAATCCATCAGCCACTGTAATCCCTGCATAGAAACAGAGAGGGAGTGAGGAGAAAGAGAGAGGGAAAGGGAGAGAGAGAGAGAGAGAGAGAGAGAGCAACAACACAAAAACTAAAATGAGGAAGGATTTAGTCGTCAGTCAGAGAAAGAATGTTTGAATGTCAGAAACAACGAGAGCATGAGAGAGAGAGAGAGAGAGAGAGAGAGAGAGAGGGAGAAGGAGAGAGATTGAGATCTCAATTACTAAAATGATGTTTTAGTCCGAGACAGAGAGAGACAGAATGTTGTAGTTATCCACGTCAGAAAAATAAAAGACAAAGCACATTTGCCCGTTGCTATCCTATTTGTCGAAGGGTGTACTATGGTTCACTTGTCACAGACATGTTCCCAAATATTTGTATATGTTTTACGTCAGGGTCGGGGCTTTAGGTTTGAGGGGTGTGGACTGCAGTACAGTGAGTACAGTAGATAAACAGTGGTTAATATATAACTACGACTCACTTGGTGAAGGGCAGTGTGCGTAGGTTAACTAGCCATCTATATGTTTGACTTTTTTTCTGAATATTCAATCTATCACCATAGCACGACTTTAGGTAAATTATTATTATTATTATTATTATTATTATTATTATTATTATCATTATTATTATTATTATTATATTTAAGTTATTCACCATTTTCTATTGTATTGACAGGATTCGTTTAGAAAGTGGGTTGCGAGAGATCAGGGAATGGCACTGCAGAAAGGTTCAGGAGGGGAGGAGAACTTTACCTGCGCAGCAAAATTTGAAAAATTGCTAGCAATTCTTAAGCCTTTCGGCACCAGCCATTTTCATGCAATTTGCACTGAATGTTTTGAAGGTTCGTCAGGCATTCTGTACAAATGACATCTAAAACATAACAGCTTAGAATATAAGGAAAAGGATCTCCACTTTCCGGGAAAGCAGCCAAAGCCTGTTATAAACAAGCAAAGAGTGCTATAAATGAATGAGCTGTAGGCCACACCTCAGCATCTCAGCAGAGGAGGGGGGAGAGAGGTGCGGGTCATTGCTGGAATATAAACAAATATGTCTCCGTGGATCAGTGGGAAGAAGAGTAGAAGGGCATGTAGGATGATGTCTAAGTGTGGTGGAGACGATGTCATGTTTTGATCTAATCAGAATCAGCTTTATTTGACCAATTTGCAATTGCAAGCAATATATTGAAATTGGATCCAGACGCAGTAAACTCTTGATTGAACAAGGAGAGAAAGTGATATAGTAGCAGCTAGAGGTGCCTCACTGAAGGGCAGAGTGGGCCAGTACAAGTTCCCAAATAGAGTTACGTCCAGTTATCAGCCCAGGGAGAGATGCTGCAAGAGTGTTGAATGTTGCACATTACTTGCAGAGTTCAACAACGTCACAGCATGGGGGAAGAGTTTTCAAGTCTGGTGGTCCTAGTAGACATGGCCCTGCAGCGCCTTTATACTGTAGGGAACTGGCCTGGCAGTCTGGGACAGCCACTGATTGAGATAGAAGAGCGAGAGCAGTGTGAGAGCGCGCATGACAAAGAGAAAGAAAAAAAGTGAGAGACACAATGTAATTCCAGTCCCTCTTATTTCAAAAGAGATATTGAATCAGAGATAGCCAGTGAATCACCTCACACATGAAGAGAGAGAGTGAAACAGAGAGTGAGACGGAGAGAAAGCTCTCCAGCTGCGGTTAAACGGCTCCAATTGATCGACTGCACAGTCGGCACACCCGCACTGCCAGTAAGGCCCCGAGCGATTCTCCCACCCAAAAAGACCCCACCAATTACCGCTAATTGTTGGACCTTGAGCCCCCCGGCCGTGGGCCGGAGCGGGTGGGGGTAGTTCAGAAGCTCGGCACGGAGCTGCGCGCTGCCAGCCACCTACGTATAGTGGTCCTCTGGGGTGGCCCGACACCGCCGGGGGCGTTCGGTTTTAGCTGCTGGCTTCACACGACGACCTCTGGAAAGCCCTGACCATCTGTGTGGCGTGTGCGAGCGGGCTGGACTCAGGCGTTTGAGGACATGGCTGCTAATTTGTAAATGCAGCCAGGAATCTATGAATTCCTGTCAGCCTTATCAAATGAGTGGGGCATGTTTTTTGTACAATGAGGTACAGCTGCAACAGATTAACCGATGATAATCAATTATTGTAAATTAGTTGTCAATTAATTTGATAATTATTATACAGCTGTGTTTAATGATTTCTATATTTGGTGCTTCTTTTTCTCAAATGTGTTTGTTTAACTCTTTCTGTGCTAACCATTTTAACACTAAAACATCAGATAATGTAAGGAAGAAGAACTGTACTTTCTTTTTGGGGGAGGGGGGCGGGGGCGCAAGTGCCGTTTTTCATTCTTTATTGAGAGAGGTAATGACTGGATTAAAACAGAAACTGGGATGAAGAGTCGGGGGGAGAGACATTGCAGAAAAGCCGAAACAGGGGATTTGAACTTGCGTCCTGCGGCACTGCTCGAACTATGGCCTGGCCGTCGCACGCTCTAGCCACCGCGCGCCCCCAAGAACTGTACTTTCTAGGAAAACATTGGGATTTCCTAGTCTTGTGCCTATGATCACAGCACACGCAGCGAGCATGAGTGAGCCCGCTCTCTCATCCCACCTTTCGCACTAACGAAACTTATTCGTTAGTTTTATTGACTAACTGTCAATAAAACTGGAAAATTGAGAAAGAAAGAGTTGTCCTACATCAAGTCTTTGCCAACGTTTTTGGTGATTATGAAATTTCTGTAAGACGTCTGTAGATGTCCGCGGCGCTGAAAGAACACATGTTGCTTCCAATACCAGTCTCCATTTTCAGCTTCAAGTGCCGTTTTTCCATTTCATTGACAGGAGTAGTCCGAAAGGGGGATGAGAGGGCCTTGCAGATAAGTCGGTAAGGGAAAGCGAACTCACAACACTGCGTGTGCCGTGAACTCACAGGCAAGTAAGCTTTTCGAGGTAAAAAGAATGCAAGTGATTTTCTAAAAATACATATACATGGTATCATTAGCAAAAGCACAATTACTTCAAGTTTAATAATCAGGGTAATGTCTTGTCTTCACTTGAAACCAGTGGAGTTCATGCGGTTTAATTGTGGATGTATTTATATAGAATTGCAAGTTTTTTCTGATTGTTATCTTTTAATTGTCTGGCACATGAGAAATGTGACGAGCAAAGCCTTGCACTGTTCAGTCTAAATCTGGCCATAGCATTTCATTTGCTGCATTCGTTATGCTGTTGTGACAGTGGAATATCACT
Source organism: Bregmaceros cantori (assembly GCA_900302395.1). Taxonomy (NCBI): domain Eukaryota; kingdom Metazoa; phylum Chordata; class Actinopteri; order Gadiformes; family Bregmacerotidae; genus Bregmaceros; species Bregmaceros cantori. The sequence goes on from OMKY01221592.1 coordinate 4,844, forward strand.
GGGAAACTACTACTGTTAGTACTGTTTGTACACATCATCATTGTACAGGGGATGGAACTCCTAAAGTGTTCACTTTTGCAACACATTAATAATATATTTGATATTTAAATTAAAAATGGACTGCAATAACCTTGCGAAGGGATACATGCCCACGTGCTTCTGTTAGGAGAACAATGTGTTGCAGCAAGCAGTGTCAAGTAAGAAAAACTAGACAACCTTGACAATGACTGCCTGGTTCAGATTATGAGGGGCTTTGGTTTTTCTAAGCGGTAATTACCAAATTGTGCGATGGACGACAAATCACAGACTCACAGATCACATAGAAAGAGAAGAACACCGTGGACTGGTCACTCAAACCAATAATGGCAATAATCAAAAACAAATCTCTTCCACTCCTACAGTCATACAAAGCTTTCCCGACGGCCTAGCAAAACTCTGCCTTGAAGGATTATTGGAAGGTAATGGAAGCAGAGGCAGACAACCCAAACGATGACGCGACAAGATCTACGAATGGTCAGCACTCAAGCTAATAAACCTAACACTGAATCAGTGCCTCTGGAGAAAAATCACCCATGTTGGTTCACATTCTGCTACTAGTGGAGGCAGTAAATGATGAAGTACTGTGATATGTGTAAATGTCACAACAGGAATAATTGTTACCTTCTGGTTCCTAGAAATAATATCCTAACATGGTAATACACTCCGAAATAGAATTATTACTTTGTTGGCAACGCAGTTTGTTTAAAAAACTTGGTTAACTTAGTTATATTAATTATTCACATGAATGTCCTCTCTTCGCCTTTACATTCACAATTATCTCATTACCCCAACAAAAACATTATTATTAATTATCCAATCAGACAATTAAGCATAGATTAATTGACTCAGAGAACGCAGTACGTGTTCTGTGCCACAGCAACAGTTCCTTCCTCGCTGCCGCACGGCTACTAAATACCTAGCCAGCTCCGGTTGAAGCAACTATCCATTTCTGCCCAGAAGTCTTTCATTTACAATGGCAATAGACTTGACTGTGCTTCTGATCCTGAAATTTTGGGAGAACACACAATTAAGTATCTGATAGCTGCGACCCCAGCCAACAATCCTCTGCTCAGTACAACTCACTCACCGTAGCAACCACCATACCATCGATTTCCAGTCAAGTCTTCAGTCGACCCCCCGCCGCCCTGTGTCCAGGCCGAGGGGAGGAAGTGGTCACAGACTCGTGGGTGATTATGTGTGTGTGTGTGTGTGTGTGTTAGTCTAAATGTTAGCTTTGCTCCTTGCAACTTTTGCTTTTCCCCGTGTATGAAAGATGTCAACGCTACATGTGTTCTCTTTCATTTCCCCTTCACTTTTCTCCAACATAGTACAAAGGCCAACAAGAATGTGCCCAAATCTAAACCTCTGGACCTGTTCGCTTTCACTGGAAATGCTTTGGTGTGAAATCCATGTTCATTGAAGAAAAAAATGAGAAAAAATGTGCTCTAGGGTAGAGTGTGAAAGGAAAACTCCACTGAAGATTCATACTGGAATATATTATTCCCTGGTCTTGACTGTTTGCGTGCACTTTAGTTAGCATAGGTTAGCCCTATGGACCCAAACACGGGAAAAGAAGCAACTAATCACCTCCATGTTTTTTAAATCCAGTAAGCGAGTTGTTACACAAACAAAATGTGGTTACACCAAATAAATAGCACAACTTTTTTTGTTTCTATCTTCACCCAGAGTTTGGGTCTGTGGGGCTAATTTACTGCTGCACTCCAAGAGTGTAAAGTGTGTTATAAATTAAATGTATTATTATTATTATTATCATTATTATTATTATTATTATTATTATTATTATTATCAATATCAACATTATTATTATTATTATTATTAGTGTAGAGCTGCAAATAACGATTATTTTGATAATCGATTAATCAGCCATTTTTCTGACAATTTATCGATTAGTCTGAAACATCTGTATTTTTGGAACAAATGTATTTTTTTACGCCCCATTCGGAGCTTTATTGAGGATTAGCTGGAAAAAGGTGAAGAAGGTTAAGGAGACATGCGGCAAAGATGTAGGGGAGGGGAAGTGAACACACAATTCTCTTTACAGACTGGGCTACTGCGGCGCACAAAATCGTAATGATTATTAATCTGAAACATTGTTGAAATATTGCAAACGTTGAACAACATATTCAACACATTTAGGGAGTGACCAAACAAGGAAATCATTAATCACTGTCGATTATCAAATTAGTTGCAGATTAATTCAATAATCGATTATCATCGATTAATCGATTAATGAGTTGCAGCACTATTAGAGTGTGTGTATCGTTATCAACTAATATCAGGGAAGATCACATTTCACTATGAATTTTTTTGGGGCGTCTTTGATAGTGCTGGTGATAAAAGGGTTCCATCAATAAAAGAGATGTGACGTGAAGTGACCTGCTCTCTATACGAGATGCCGAGGATCCTGCGAAAACATCTCATCTCTGTGGCCTGAAAACTAGAGATAAGAATTCAGGCCACAGAGATGAGATGTTCCCGCATGCTCCTCTGTATCTCGTATAGAGAACACGTCACCAACGAAGAAGTAAAAGCCAGAATAAAACAAGTCATTGGACCATATGAAGATCTACTAACCACAGTCAAAAAACTGAAACTAAAATGGTATGAACATGTAATGAGATCCCAAGGACTCTCAAAAACAATCCTTCAAGGCACAGTGCCAGGTGGAAGGAGGAGAGGACAGAGAAAGCGATAGGAAGAAAACATCCAAGAGTGGACAAGGTGCAGGCTGAGTGGCACCATGCGAATGGCCGAGGACAGAGAGAGATGGAGAGAGTTGGTTGCAAATTCTTCAGTGGTGCCCCAACGGTCAGCCTGACTGCGGGACTGATGATGATGACCAATAAAAGGGTGACAGCCCGACAAACAACAGAATAGAAGCTCAATAATAATTGTAGATTTTTTTGGAAATGCCGAACTGTGTGTATGTGTGTGTGTGTGTGTGTGTGTGTGTAAGCTTTTCGTCTCCCAAACTTTGTAGTTGTGTCTGAAGAGTAAGAAACTAATTACAATTGAATCAGATCTTAGTAGTCTTATTGACTATGACTAGGTTTGTAGTGCAGCAGGTTCAAATCCATTGTCCGACTTTTCTGCAATGTCTCCCACCGACTATTCATCCCAGTTTCTGATTTAATCCTGTCACTATCTCTCTTAATAAAGAATGAAAAGCGGTGCCCGTGCCCCTCCCCCATTCACAAAATAAATAATTAGCTAAAATAAAATACAAAACAAATACATTTCCTATTTAAATTCTATGAACAAGGCAAACTGAATTATTCACTGTGAGTAGTTTTGCATCACCTGGGAAAAAAGGTTACAATTCATTTGACTTGACAAGACTTTATATTGACTCTCTTCGCATCCTGCAAGAGACTTGATACAGAAGACACACACACACTTATATCAAAGACGTCAAGAGACCTAGAAAGTATCAACTTTGTGTTGAGATATAAATTGTGGAGGATATTTGGTGGACCGTCAAAGATCATTGCAATTTACTGTTGAAATAGTTGACACGGAAATAGTTAAGTTAACTTTTTAAAAAGTACTCCGACCGACTCACCTCCCTAATAATCGTAATTGAAACGAATCAGCAGACCAGTAACTCCGCTCAGCTCCACTGCTGGGCTGTTTCTCGGTATATTTTGGTTCATCCATCGAGGCATCGATCGGGCGATGGTATAGCTCCATGGAAACTGTCTGGAAAGTCGGTGGGCAGAGTCTTACCGCGACCGATGGCCGGGGCGTCTCAGATAGTGCCGGTGGTGGTCGATGAACACACCTGCCGTCGACGCCCTGAGTTAGTGGGCTAATTATAGAGCTGGTGACAGGCTGGAGGCCTGATCATTAGCTAGACCCACACCCAGGAGAAGATGCGCTCATGCGCTCATGGATCTATTACGCTGGGAGTGGGGGTTTTGCTGCATCAGTGTCTGCCTGGTCCGCTCGGCACCAGTCTAACGCTGTGGCTCAAAGGGTGCACTTGGGTCAGTGTGCTGAAATATATCGCACTATATTTCAGTGCACTGACTTTTTGGTGCACTTCAGTCCTGTCGCAGTTCAGTCCTGTCTCAAATCACCTCTGTTTTGCATGTACCAGAAATGACGCTGTGATGTTTCAGCGTGTTGCGCCTGTAGGTAGCACCACAAACAGATCTACAACATGTCAGCGGATGATCGTCCGCCAAGGTCATTCCATTTCCGCTTCATAGGCAGCATGGCGGCCGTTTAATGACCGTTATCAGGGCATCATCCGGCACTGGAATTTCTGGACAGCGCCCTGCGCACTAAAAATGTTCCACTTGAGACACATCGATAACCACTCTCTACTTCTGTGCTCTCTGAAAGTTGGTGTTGCCGTTAAGTGGTGTTGGGTTCGTGAAAGGCACTATTTAGAGCGTTTATGTTGTTGTTGTTGTTGTTGTTGTTGTTGTTGTTGTTGTTGTTGAGAGTGAGAGAGAGAGGGATTGAAGACCAGTGTTCCAGTCCTTTGTCAACATGACAGCACGGCGACAGCGGGTGCCAGTGACTCCTTGGCAGCTGTCTCTTCATAAGGTTCACATTCTGCCCTCTGCCTCCCTCCCTCTCTCTCTCTCTCTCTCTCTCTCTCTCTCTCTCTGCCTCTCTCTCTCCCCGCCTCTCTGTCTGCTCTCTCTCTCTCTCTCTCTATGCCTTTCCCTCTTTCTTGCTCTCCCCAACTCTGTCTTTGCCTCTCTCTCTCTCTCTCTCTCTCTCTCTCTCGGTCTGCCTCGCTTTCAGGCAAAGTAGGCTGATGTGAGATGATGCTGTGATGTAGGTCTGAGGTGCAGTAGCTCATTTGATAAAACACTATCAGACCCAACAGGTGGCGACAATTTGCATTTGGAGGACGAGGCCAGTCCCATGAGGATGCTCTGCAGGCTCTGTTGTGATTAACAATAGCAGATCCAACAGAGAAAAAGGACATCATAATGAAAATGGTTTCTAGAACTTAACACCAACAATCAAGAGCTCTATAGAACTGCTTGTGAGCTGATTGAAAACATATTGAAATGGCTATAAAATGCAACACTACACATCAATGCTAATCATTCTGGATAACAATCATTCCTATGAACTATTTGACTGGTGCGTTGACTAGTGTGTTTGGCAGCTAAATAGTTGAGACATTTTCACCTGCGCCGGGGCGGAGGTGAAAATGTTTTTGATCGCGTTGGTTTGTCCCCTGGATAACTGAAAAAGTTGAGCATGGATCTGGATGAAATTTTGCAGAGTTGTCGGAAATGACGAAAGAAAGATGTGATTACATTTTGGTGCATTTCTGCAGTATATAAATAACATAATAGCCACACTTCATTATTATTAGCGGGTGAACGATCCCCGTTCTCCGTAGTGACGTCACCCGTGGCGGTGACTCCCGTGTCTGCACGAAGCAACATAATCGTACTTAATCACCAACACCTACAGATAGATGGATGGAAAGTTCCTTACCTGGTTGTGCACGGGGTGGTCAATGAGACGTTTCCATGTAAAAATCCAAGTGATTGTCCAACAGCGTCAGCTTCCTAAATATTACAAACGTCTAGCGATGTGCGATGCGTGGACGATGTGTTGGTTCTGGCTCATTAAGCTACTACTCTACTCTTTAATGGCTTGCCACACATACTGCTAGCGCTAAAAATACTATTTTTTTGTACCACTATGGCGCAGGTTTGCGATCTCTGAGTGCTTCTAGTTTTAAAAATACAGAAGTTATGTTTAGGCATAGTTTGAACGTAATATTTAGTGGACCTTCAAACCTCAGTGCAAATTGTGTGGAAAAGCACAATTTGAGCTAATAATGAAATATTGTTAGTTGCAGTCCCCAGATTTGTTATTATTCTATGAAATAAACAATGGAATACTCTTGGTTTGGAATTCAGTGGCTGTCTACAATTAGATCGTAATTTATTCTGGCATTATTTAGTGAGAATGACCTCCTTTGTTCCTAGTTTTTTGTTGTTGTTTTTTTTTTCGGGGGGCTTTTTGTTGCCCTCGTTAAGGGTGTATCCTTGACTTGTCCTTTTTTTTTCTATTGCTCCGGCTGTTCAGGGTGTACGGCTTATTTGTTTGTTTTTCCTTCTCTTGCGTGGGGAGGTCTAAAATAAGCCAGATGGTGTCCGCCTACTCCGAATTTGTCAGCCATAGGGCTGGTGATCAACAGCATATGCAGGGGGCCTAATTATATTCCCCTGGTTGTATGTTCCCTAGATCGTATGTTTCCTTAGCAACATTGATCCAAATAGAAAAAAACGTACTTCAAGTCACATTTTTGAATATAGAAATTGAGGGAGATGTGATAGGATGAAATCGGAAACTGGGATGAAGAGTCAGGGGGGAGACATTGCAGAAAAGCAGAAGAAGGGATCAGAACCTGCAGTGCTGCTCAACCTATGGTGGGGGAGGGGGGGGTATTGGATGATGGACCTTCAATTATTAGTGCATTATTTTAGTGTGAAAATGATTGGTGCTGCGTTGATATTGACAGGATACAGACTGATTGGAGAAATGAAGAAATCAATCTGAATGACAAATATTCCAATTCATTATTCAGGTAAAAAACAAAGCCCAAATGTAAATGAACTGGATTCACTGAATTTTTGCCCAATTATTTTCCCAAGTCTCATGGTGCCCTTAGATCAGGCCGTGGGCACAGGTTATGCAGTTGGATGATTAGTGCATTTGCATAAAACAAGTACTCCACCTCCCTCATAACTTTCAAATAAAATGGTCCTGCACACACAAAAAAAACCCATACCTTTTTGTTTCACAAGGATAAATTGGACCGACTTGCAGCCTGGTGGGAGCTGTCAAACCTCTAGCGAAACCCTGTGGAGTCAGTTTAAGAAATGGCTGACTGTGTATATAATGTGTTGTTGCGTAACATCTATAGCCGCACCCTGCTGAGGTTTGAAGCTAATTAATCTGTGTGAGTCCAGCGTGGCCGTCTGGGTCAGTCCACAACAACAACACGACAGCGCGAGCCTGGTGTGCCAGATTATTTCTTGCTGTTATTTTTTTAGAGCACCAGCGGCAAGCGTGGGGGAGGAAGCAGACCTACAGCATGCTTATGCCAGAGAATTGATTTCACGACCTCTGCGTGCGCTGTGAGGCTAAGCCATAGGCAAAAGAGTGTATGTGGCTGGATGAAGCGGTCTAAACGACTGTGCCACAAAGCCAGCCCCCAATAGTCATATACATATGTGTAGTCATATACTACGTATTACTGCTCCAAACATTTTGTCTGCAAAGCGTTGGCAACTGTCAACAGATAGAAAACATATATAATATTTTTTCTATCTGATCAGACAGCGCACGTGTGACAATGGTTACTGCTTGCAGCATAGCAGGCCCCTTCCCATTGGCTTTATTTAACCCTAGTCGGCTCTGGACGTGTGGATGAAAGTTAGAGGGTAGTGTGTGTTCGGTGGAAAGGCAACACGGGCGAGTAGATTAGACAAGAGAAGAGTCAAGCCGAGTCAAGCAGAGCTGTAACTGTGTTGTGGAAAAGCGGCTTGATAGAAGTGGTGAATATTAGCTGTGAGTGTGCTGTAAAAATACGGCTTTCATGCCTCTTGCTAGCATATGCCATCTGGCTGTTGGCAAAGAACTTGCAATTTGAGACATATTGAATGAATGAACATGCTGAAGGCCAGCAAGTGATAATATTAATAGTTTCCATTCCATGAATACCAACAGAGAGATACGGTTACATTAAATTCCGAAGAAGTCCTTCGTAAAGTGGCTGCTTTGACATTGATTGACAATGATCAGGATTTCAAATACATTGACATCAGGAGTTCAATTGATGCTTGGAAGAGGTGTTGAGCGAACAGTGAAGTAGTGCTGCAACTATTATAATAGTCAATTAGTTTCCGATTACTGAAAAGATTAGTTGATTTGTCGGTTTGATATTTGTCCTTTAAAAAAATACCCAAAATATTCACTGGGACACAGAAATTAAACTTGAAATGTAGTCAATTTGTGCAGATTAATAGATGGTGGTGCAACAAAAAACTGTACTGACAATAACAAAAATTCAACTCCCTGGAGGTTAATCGATTATTGCATTAGTTGTCGATTAATTTTGTAATCTATTAGTCATCGATTAATCGACTAATCGTTGCACCCCTACAGTGAAGGCACACTTGCTTTGTCAATAGCTGCATATCATCATTGTTTAGTGAAACCTAACATTCCAGACATGTTTTATTGGTGCAAAAAACACTTCTGCACCAGCCGGCAGGTCCAACTTTGTATCAAATATTTTTTTTTCACACTTTTAAGCCCAATTCGCACTAGATTTGTTTCACGTGGGAACCCCTGGTGATTCGAGATAATCACCAGGGGTCCCCACGAAAAAGAGTTGAATTTTCCGGCCGAATGCAGCATGTCCGTGTTTTAGGATGTAATAATTCCGGAGCAAATTACCTGCCATAATTCGGGAAAAACAGACGTCCTCCGGGTTTTTACGCTTCTCTCGTCTTTTCCTGAATGGTGGAGGATGATGCAGAAAATACCAACCGCATTTCAGAGGAACATACGTACTGTGTGCTCCTGTGTGTGTGCGTGTGTGTCTGTGTGTTCAATACATTGATACGGGAATGAAATGGGGCTGTGCGTAAAAGCGGTAGTCTTGTTCCACCTCAGATGGATAGACAGGAGTTCGCGTCATGCGCATCAGTGGAACGGGGGTGCACGCCTGTGAGTGAAGTTTGTGTACGTGCATGTCCGTTGGCAAACCAAATTACGGCACATGCGTCCTAATGTCTTTAAGTTGAGTAAAATAGAGACTTCTGCTTATCCCGTCCGAATGCGCCACCACAAAATAACACAGACGTTTACTTTTCCTGTCCAAGTGCGCCACTAAATAACACGGACGTCATAGGGTGATTGCAAAAAACAGAGGACCCCACGTAATTCAATGGCAGCGCAAATTGGACTATAAACTATGACTATTTTGAACTACAATAATTTAAATAAGAATCATTATAATTCCCCCCCTGTCCCCACTTCCCTCAGGAAGGCACATTAGAGCCCTGTATACTAAGATTAGGACTCAAGAACAGTTTCTTCCCCTGTGCAGTCATGCTGTTGAACTGCAGGGGAAAGGTTTTGCAGCATTGAACAGTGCTAAACTTGATACGGACTAATGACTTAGCGTGCACGTGGAGGTCCTATGGTGCCTCTGGCTCTTACCATGCCACAAGAAGTGTTATTACGTGCCCCTGTGTCACTTTTCAAGTTATGCTAACTGTGTTCCCCAGAGTATACTGTGTCCGACCCTAAATTGCATGCGCTTGTATTTGCACGTTGTAACGTGGCGAATGAAGCCAATTCTGACAATCCACAAGGATTGCATGTGCAACATATCTCTGCTACGCACATACCAGTTGTCTGTAAACAGTTGACAACTGTTGAAAATATATAATAGTTTTTCTATCTGTTCACACTGCCCCCCAGACGTTCTTAAAAGCTTGCCGGGGGGTTGAGGTCAGATATGGGATTTTAATAGAGAACAGGTGGACTCTCCTCGGCCTCCTTTGAAAGTCGAATCCATATATCTTTTGCACGTGTGCCTTTCAATTTGCCGTCGGAGGGATGACGGCTCGGACATCCGCCCTGCTCGCCCTCCTCCCGATCTCTCCTTGTTCCTCTTCCTCTGCGCCTCCTCTCTCCCTCTCTCACAGCTGCCAGAGCAGCTTCTTGTCACTCATTAGCGCCCAGCGGGAGGCGCGGCTCCATTGAATCCCAGCACCTGACCGAGATTCAAACCGACGTAACGTTCCCCCCGCGGCAAGAGGGCAGCGGGGCAAGGGAAGGAGGGAGTGGGGGGCACAGACATTCCATCCCGGGATTCCAGAACATTCCGAGAGCCCTCTGGTGCCCAGCAGAGCGCACACCGCTCTATTGTCTGCTGCAAGTTATTTAATATATTTATTCCAATTTTCCGGGTGGGGGAAGTTCTGCTGTCGTTTGATGCGCCGACACATGGTGGGGGGGGGGACTTGAGCCGTGGGGTCTGCGGAGGAAGCGTTCAGATGGTGGGAAACGCTGCATGCACGCAGCGCACCTGTCGGAGGACACGGCCGCGAAGTGATTAAATAAAACACTTCTATTTGTTTCAGGCAAAGATTAATCTGAGTCACGTTGGGTTCACATTGAGGGCCAGTAGAAGTTTGTGGAGAACAGAACAGAACGTATGCCTTCTTTGAGGCATGAGAATCTGATTTATTTGCCACATTGCCTATACAGACATGGAATTTGGGTTGGACTTGGACACAGTAGAAACTGGTGTCGTCTCTCTCTCGGGTGCTTTCTCCCTCACTCCCCCTCGGTCTCTTTCTCTCTCTCTCTCACTCTCTCTCTCTCTCTCTCTCTCTCTCTCTCTCTCTCTTGCCCTCGCTCTCTCACCCTCTCGGGCGCTCTGGGGATTGTAAATTAACAAGGGGTATTCAATTACATTCTGAAAAGAGAATCTGTCCTAATTTATTTCATTTTTTTTACTCAAAGTTACTTGGTACTTTCGCTACTTAAGTAACTTTTTTGTGGAGTACTTTTTTACTTTTACTTGAGTAACTTTTTGGATAATGCCTTTTTACTTTTACCTGAGTAATATTTTGCTGAGGTAACAATACTTTTACTTTTAACAATACTAGAAACTTTGGTGAACCTAGAACACAATAGCAACAATATGAAAAACAAAAGTAACAGAGTAGCAGGTAATAACATTTTTTTAAATGTTGAAGTTATTGGGGGGTGGGAGGAATCGGCAGCAACGTTACACTCCCTCTCCTGGTCGTAGCGAGAAACAGGTAGGGATAGGGGGTACCGTGATTTTCTCTGCAGCTTTTTTTTTTAAGTATTTTATTTTGGGCACAAGCACCATTTTTATTTTTTTATTAACAAGCTTAGTCTGAAGGGAAGGCAAGAGAGCCGGGAAGCATCCATGTAGCATACTGCGACAGTTGCTTGACTACAAGGCTAAGCCACAGGCACAAGATTGTAGGGGGCGCATGAAGTGGTGTTACTGACTACTCCATGTAGCCAGCCCCATTTCTCTGCAGCATGAGTACATTTCAGCCTCAGCCCATTGAGTCTCAGGGCACACCCAAACCAGACGGTGGTGGATCAGATCCTCTAGATTTAATGTCTCTGCATGCTCTCATAAGACTCCTGCAGATGTCCCAATCATCACAACATTTAATAATAATAATAATAATAATACATTTTATTTGTTAGCGCCTTTCAGGTCACTCAAGGACACTTTACAAAAAGCAAGCAACAGAGTAAAAAAAATAGCAATCAAAATATAATAAAAAGGTGGAGGTGTAGACAACTGGCTAAAACTAACAACTATAAAGAATAAGCAGTCCTGAAGAGGTGGGTTTTGAGGGAGGATTTAAACTGAGGGAGGGAGTCAATGTTGCGAAGTTCAGGTGGGAGTGAGTTCCAGAGTTTGAGGGCAGAGCGGCTGAAAGCTCTGCTCCCCATGGTGACTGTTTGTTAAAATATTAAATTTCAAATAAAAATGAAAACCTGACAAAAACATCCATTCAGCTTATACTGGGACCTGTCAACCTGGATTGATACCAGTAAAAAAACATACATGTAAAAACCAGAGATGGGCAGTAACGCATTACATTTACTTCGTTACAAT
>OMKY01221605.1:0-12733 GCA_900302395.1 Bregmaceros cantori
TGGGCCGCGTCGCCCAGCGTCTTCCCCGCTCTCAGGTCCCCGGCGTTCTGAAGCTCTTCCTCCCGGAGCCCACCGATTGGCTCCCCCGGGCTCGTGATCGCCAACATCCAATCACGACCCAGTTACCTGATGCATGCCCCGCTAACCGCAACATTGATTTGAACACACAGGTACACACGTGGAGACCCACGTGGCGCAATAAGACGCAGTACTAAATCCAATCACATAATGCACATCACCCAACATAACATATTCACATAGAACGTGACAAACACAGCACCACAATTAACGAGACATGTACACCACATTTACGTAAATACCAATGTAAATAAAAATACAATAGTGCAGGGGTGCTATATATATATATATATATATATATATTAGTACAAAACAGACACAGCAAGCATTACACAATCTTACAAATATATAAACAATGTGTTCACAAATCCGACACCAGACCTATAGTCAGTAACAGTGCAGTGTTTACCACTGTGCCAGAGATTATGCAACGGCACAGTTAAAGTGCAATAAAGTCATTTATCCGGGGATCACAACACTGACGAGGCAGCAATATTAACTGCTGCCTATAACCGGTGTTATTTTAAAGTTTATAAACGCAATATAAAGTAAACACACACACACACACACACACATATGCACAGCTAATCATACTGTCATATTATTGGAACTAGCTCAACTTCCCCCTATTTATACATGAGGTTTGTGTTATTTTAGTGGAGATCCGAGTATTGGATCTGCTGTTAGCACAGCATCTTTGCGCATGGTTCTTGTTATGTCCTTGATTTTTTTCCGCTATCTGCGCATACTGGAGATTGCGCACTAGCATTTCCATGTTAGTTTTATCAGCCTACTCTTCCGTGCTGGCTTATGGCATATTGGAAGAGGGTTTTTCACCAATCCAGCCCTGATGTGTTGAGTGTCAAGCAGGTAGGCATTGGCTACCATTTTTTAAGTCGTTATGTCCTTGATGTCCTTTTAATAGACAAGTTTACGTGCGAAACACGGGGAGAGTCATTTTGTCCCGTGTTTCTGCAGATCTCTTCCTGCGCCTTATTATATGCAAACTCTGGTACTCGACCGAAGTCCGAGCACACAAAACACAATAGACACGGCAATTCAAAATCCGACCACTAGGTGTCGTCTGTGACCATTACACATCACCCCACCCGATCCATTCATAATTTTGTATAAATATTGATGAAATACAGTCAAAATCTGACTTAAAGGTACTCACCAAGTGGTCACATGTTCTTCTAGATCAATAGGCTGGCTGCTTCTACTAGTTGTTCCAAAAGGAATGAGAAAATAGAACGAGTTGAACTGATTATTAAATCATACATTTGTGGGTCACAGATCTGCACGAGAGCATTTGGGTGAGGAATAACATACCGCAAGTTACCACCACAATTTTTAAATAACTCTGTAGGTGTGTGCAAATAACACGGCAAGTATATGACACCGGAAGTGACGTTCAGACACCGGAAACACCCCCCCCAACTCGTCTTTTGTTTTTTATTGTTGTTTTCTCAAGGTTTTTTATCGATAGATTATTATTATTATTATTGTTGTTCTCATTGATTAATTGTGCTTACACGGAGGGGGAGCTCTAAATTGTATTCTTTTGTCTTGATTCAATTCCTTGGCAATTTTTGATTGTTACATACCGATCAGACTTTTTTCCAAGGATCGGTATTCGTGATTTTGTCCTGATCAGGATCGGGAAATGAGTCGGGGAGCCAAATGACTGTTTATTTACTTGGACTTTTATTGGAATTGACAATTGGGATCGGCCGATCGTTAAAATCAAAAGATCAGGATCGGATCGGGAGCAAAAAAACCTGATAGGTTCACTCCTAGTAGAATTAGAGGTCTACATTATCCCTTATTCTTGTCTGCATTCTAGTGGCGAAGTAAAATCTTCGACTGGTGACAGCCTGGGGTGAATCCACATCATAAGCAGCCTTCTTGATTCGATGGCACATTGATGCCTTTGCACCAATCGATGGACTTCATCCAGGGGGCGGGATGACCTGTCGACCTGCTGCTAGTCCAGCCAGCCTGGTCAATACATGGTCTGTCTTCGGTACCTTTAAAAGGGCCAACCAATCTGTTGACCTTCACTAGGTGCCTGTGAGTGTGTGTTTTTGTGTGTATGCATTGTTTATATGAGCACAGTGGAAATCTGCTAAACTATGTCTGGAATTGATGGAAGATAATGTAAGATAATATTTGAGACGAACAGACAAACAGGCAGAGAACGATATTAAATCTATTATTGATTTATCCATGGTAATATGCTATCAATCACCAGCAGATGGCAGCCTATTTACGATCATTATTTAATGAACGTGTATTGGACTTATCCATACGTATAACTAACGATTATTTAAATAATCAATTAGTTGCTGATTATTGAAGCGATTAGTCAATCGGTGGGATATTTTTCCTCAGGAAAATACCCAAAATATTCTCAAAAACCAACAATTACAAGAGATTAATCTTGTCAACTTGAAATATAGTCAAATTTGGTCTTGTTAAACAGCAAATGTTCCAAAAATGAAGATTGTTTTCTTCATATTCATAATTAATTTAAAATTTACGCGACCCAAAAGGGGGTGTTGTAAGCACAAAATTGCTGACAGTAAACAGTGATTAAATTTCTTGGCGATTATCGATTATTAAATTAGTTGTCGATTATAAATGAATCGATCAGTCAGCGATTAATCGACTAATCATTGCAGCCCTAATAGTCATATACGTATACTTTTTTTTTTTTTAAGTTATTTTTTTCCGGCGTCAGCGCTGTTTTTCCAACTTTATTGGATAGGATCAGTCGGAAACAGGGTTGAAGATCGGGGGTAGACATTGCAGACAAGTCGACGAGCGTAGTCGAACTCGCGACACTGCGGACGCTGCGGTAGACACAGCGCCACTAACATGAATGGGGTCGCGTTAGGTGCGGTGTCCATAACCACTCGGCCAACGCGGACCCCATATACGTATACTTCACCGTACCTGATACCACCAAAATGTTTCCCGCAGCCAAGATGTGACGTCACGTGCAACAGACCAATTCCCTGGCAATTACCAAATATGAAATGTGTTGGCGATTCATTGCATAATGGATTAGTCAACTATTACTCGGCTAATTGTTGTACCCTTAACACATACCTGTATTGCTTCTGTGTGTGTATTCACACCGGCGTGCAGCAGTACTTTGTTAGCACAGCTTAGCCCCGCGGACCCCAATAGGGGTGAAGGTAGAAGCAGAAATCTTGAGGCAACCACATTTAATTGTGTTTAACCAAACTTCAGTCATGTACCAACTTGAATACCGGTTTTACAAAGGAAACGTTTGGAAATAGCTTTGAAAAGAACATGTCAAGTTTTCCACTTAACAATATTGTCCATCCGTAACACCTACCATGGTCCCATTGCTTTGTTTGGGCAATTATTAAATTGCCCTCAGGGTGTGTCAGTGACTGGCTGTGTTTGGCAGTGTTTTGTGTGTCAGTGTGAAAATGTATGTGTATGCATACCCCCGTGCTGTTGTGTGTGTGTGTTGGTCCACTCTTGCAATTACCCAGAGGACCGTGGTGTGTGTGTGTGTGTGTTGACTGTCGAGATGTCTAGACGGCTGAGTTAGTGCATGGCGTTCCTCAGGGCGTGACATTGAGGAACTTAATTATCACCACAACAAGCCCACAGGTTCATTGTCAAGAGGGCACAGTTTGTGATAGGAAGGGAAAGGGGCTTCTACAATGTCAGTGGTGTCCAGGCCTAATGAAATTAGAACCCCATGTATATATGTAAAAATATATATATATTTTATGGATGTATATTATTGCCGTCAGTTCAACGCAATATCAGCGTTAACACAAATCAAAATCAGCGCGATTAACGCAGACGACTCATTAGGCCCGCCTCCTCTGTAGTTAGCCTGGCAAGCCAGAACCAACGAATCGTCCACGCGTCACACGCAACTAGACGGCCTGGTGGGTCTGTACCAACCAAGTAGACAAATTAGATGGTCGCCTAAATTTGGGCGGTCTAATCAGCGGGCCTTGTTCGAATCGAGACGTGAGCCTTATTGTGGTTATTTATTTTTACCTAAATTGGTTCCCGCAGCAATGTTTGTTTGAAGAAAGATGTGCGCGAGTGAACGCGGCAATGTGTGCGTGAAGCTTCACTTCGAACATGTTATAGTTCCTCATGTCACTCTCCATCAGGGCTCCGAACCGGTTCAAGGAACGAAAACGAAAACCGAAAACAAACAGAATTTTACGGAATTTTATGAGGAGTGGTAACGGAAACGAAAAAAGATTTCTCAACTGTTCCGGAACAGAAACGGAACATTATGAAATCCACAACACCAGTTAAAAACGTTTTCTTTTTTTCTGTTCTCTATATATTTGAACATATCCTATGTCTGGGGGACTATTTCCGGTTGTGCAGCCATCCAACTTTCACTGTCTGGCATCAAGCCCCATGTATCTGGGGCTGCATCTTGAGGACAGACGAGGAAGGGAATGTAATGGCGCTTCAACGCCGGTTTTTCACGTTAATACAGTTGCAAGTTTGAAAGTCCAGCAAATATATTATGTACTAACTACATCTAAAAACGTAACATTGCACAGTATAAGGAACTTAAAGAACAAACTAAATGTTTGCGTTCCGAACCGGTTCAGGACCCATATTTTGGCAGCGGAACAGTTCCGAGAACGAAAACATTAAACATAGGCCTGCCTGAACCGTTCGGAACAGAACTTTTTCAAAATAATTTCGTTTTCAAGCCCTGCTCTCCATGTTTCAAGGAAGATGAGGCGGGAACACAACTGGCTGTGGGGGTTGGTGCTGTCCGTGGTTCTGAAGGGCTCAATCATCTGATTATTATTATTTTTATTCATTTATTTATTTTTGTGAGTTATTTTTTGGGCGCATGCGCTGTTTTTCATTGTTTATTGAGAGTGATAGTGACAGGATTAAATTGGAAACTGGGATGACGAGTCGGAAGTGGGGGGGGGAGACATTGCAGAAAAGCGGGACAGGAGATTTGAACCTGTGGCACTGCTCGACGTATGGTCTGGGGAAGGCACTCTCTAACCACTCTGCCATCGCGTGCTACATGGTTTTTATGAATATCGTCCAGAGCATGTATGATGTGAGCGTACCAATGAACACTAAAGTGCGTGGGTTTCGTGAGGTGTCTATATATGTAGTGTGTGTGTGTGTTAATGGAAGTGTTTCATGTGTGTGCCTGAGTATGCCTGTGTGGGTGGGAAGACTCGGGGGTTGTTAGGAGTGTGTGACCTCAATGATTTCCTGCACTGTGCGTTTTCACAGTAAGTGTATGTGTGTGTGTGTCTGTGTGTGTGTGTGTGTGTGTGTGTGTGTGGCGCTGTTAGCGCGACTAGCGTGACAGGAAATGTGTCTGTCCTCATATATTTAGCACACTCTGACACTTAGAGCATGTGTGTGTCTGTGTGTGTGTGTGTGTGTGTGTGTGTGTGTGTGAATTGTGTATGTGTGTGTTTCTATGTGTGCGTCTAAATGTGCGTGTGGGTTTGTGAGTGTTCCTCTATGTGTATGTAGCTGCTGTGGTGTGACGAAATGTGCTAATAAAATTGCAGTTAGGACAGTTTTTATTCAAATCGTTTTTCACCCATTGCAGCCCTGAAATAAACATTGGGGTGTAGAGATGTTCCAATCACCTTTTTGTTTTGC
The DNA here is from genome assembly GCA_900302395.1 of Bregmaceros cantori. Classification (NCBI taxonomy): domain Eukaryota; kingdom Metazoa; phylum Chordata; class Actinopteri; order Gadiformes; family Bregmacerotidae; genus Bregmaceros; species Bregmaceros cantori. The sequence continues at coordinate 5,746 of OMKY01221605.1, forward strand.
CTCTGAGTCTGTGGTCTTAAAGATAGACCGATACCAAGTCCCGATACCAAGTCCCGATACCAAGTCCCGATATCAAGATCAAACAACACATGTTCATATTATGAATGAATGAATGAATGAATGATTGAATGAATGAACTTTCCATTTACCATTTCAACTCGAGATATGAGATATGAGAAGATGGTTGTAAATGACAGGCTTATCAGAACTGCTATATTTCACCCGGCTGTCCGTGGAGGGAGTGCAAGTATACACATATACATGTATCTCTGTTCAAAACTAGTTAAAACAGGATAAAACGAGGTACTAGAGCTAGCTAGGCTGTGATATTGCTTGGCAGCTAGCAGCGGGCTGGCATTAAGACTAATTAAAACAGGTTAAAACTAGGTGCACGCTAACCGTGTGAGGGTTGAGGCCGTGGTTAGACGGTAAGGGGGCAAGGAGGCTAAGGCTAGCATGGCCGTGGTAGAGGTTGGCTCCTAGCAGTGTTGGTGTTTGACGACTAGGCTATGATGCAAACTGTGCAGCAAAAAATGTTGATTATGTGTGATCGAACAATTTAAACATGGACGTGATCGGACTAGGGAAAAAGAAGGAAATACACATGCTCTACACAGTATATACTAGAAGCACCCAGAGATTGCAAACCTGCAGCGTAGTGGCACAAGAAATAGAATGTTTAGTGCTAGCAGTATGTGTGGCAACCCATTATCAATGAGTGTTCGTAGAGTAGCGCGATTGCGATTGACGTCCCTGGCGAACATGCTAACTTAATTTCCCGGTGGCCCCTGGACCCGGAAATCTAGTCGCATGACCACCGTAAGTGCAGAGCTATCTATCCTTTCTTTTGTCATTTCCAACAAAAATTTCATCCAGATCCGTGCTCAAATTTTTCAGTTATCGAGGGGACAAACCAACGTGGCTAAAAGCATAACCTGCTTCGCGGCTATGCCCCATCGCAGGTAATTAGACAGTATATCATATTGGCAAAAAATGCTGCAAACATCGAGAGTGCTAGGGTGTGTGGGTGTGTTTGTGTGTGCATCTAAGTGTACAAAGGTGTGGAGTGGGCGGATGAGGGATGAAAGGACAATCAAGACATGGATGGATAGATATGATGGAAGGATGGCAGATGGGAGAAAGGGGGGGGGGGGTTCAGAAAGATAGCCATGGAGAGAGAGAGAGAGGGGTGGAGAGAGATAGGCATGGAGAGAGGGAGCCAGATGGCGGATCACAAGAATCATTGGTCAATAGGTGGCGGCCATGACCTGGGCGGATCGATGCTAGACCCGAAGGCAAGCAGACATTATTCTCGGTAACTAGCCCTGCTGTGCTAGCTACCAAGTGTAAGTCTCCAGGCAGAGCATCTTAGGATGTGTGCTATAGACAAGTTTGGCGGGTAGCTCTGGTAAGAATTCTAGGCTGAATATGACTTGCGGTGTCGTTACGTCACTGCGTTCTGATTTATTGTTGAACTTGTCTATTTAATGTGAGCACACACCTGTTGGGTTATTATTTACAAAAAATGATGATGGTAACTTGCGCTCTGCGGATCTGTGCAACAAATGATTCAATGATCTGCCCAACCCGTTCTATTTACTGATTTTTTTTGGAGTCACTACTTGTAGAAGCAGCCATCCCATTGGTCCAGGAGTACATGTGACCACATTGGATTTTGACTGTATTTCATCAATATTTATGCAAAGCGGTGAGCAAAGTCAGGGTGGATAATGGGTAATTGGTCACAGAACTATACATATACAGACACTGTCAGTGCGTTTCAGATGGCAGGACAAAATGTCAGCCTCCTGTTTTGGGTCTATAATCGTTCTGATTTTGAAGGAAGAATGAACAATTAATTGGTTGATTGTCTGTAAAAATTGCAGATTAATTGATTACCAACATGATTGTTAGTTGCAGCGCAAACATGTAATGTGCGCGCGTGCTAATAATAATTATTTTCCACCCAAGCAATGCCCTCAATTTTTAATGCACCATTTTCATTTACATTCAAATGCATTTCCAACGGCTAATGAAACTCCATCTGTTTTGGCTTAATGAGGCAAGCTGGGGGTTTTGATTTGTAGCCAATACACAGATTAATTAATCACCAGAATCAAACTTGCCGTCACCCCTGACACACACAGATAAATAAACAAATGGACACACATACGCAGACATACACACACACACACACACACACACGCACACACACAGAGTCATGCTAACACATATGGATAGACACATGGAGGCACCGACAGGCAGACACACACATAGAAACACACATATATGTCCTTGAGGGAAACGGTGGGTAGTAATTATGGCGGGATGGAAGCAGAGAAACGCACGTGAATGGAGCCAGATTATAAAACAACTTAAAGCAGTTGATTATGTGAAATATCCAAGCCAATGAGGCATACAATGCTGATGAGCGTGTGCATACGGACATGGAAACACATTTGAAAACGCACTCCAACAACCCACACACAAACAATGACATGACATGCCGCAACAATGCCGAAAATAATATGAATTCTTTCTTAGCACAATGCTCGATGTAATAGGACTGTTGCATGATATATGTATATATATATATATTAGAGCTGCACGATTTTGAAAAAAATGAAAATCGTCGATTAAGCCGTCCAAATTACGATTTTAGATTTGATTTTGATTTATTTTTTTATATATATAAACGCTTGTATCTAGTTTGTAAGATGCGCCCTGCAATGACCATACATTGCCGGTAGGGGGCACTGTTTTCTACTCTCGTTAGACGCAGTCATTACAGTATGGAATCAATTACAAAATGTAAAAAACAAGCATTCGTTAAAAGATAAATGATAAGTTCACATCACAGACCAGCATTTGTTTCTTCTTAAAATAGATGAATGAATGAATTTTATTTTAGGACAGACTCCACCACCAGCCAGAGGTGTATGAAGAAGGGGGCGTGTCCGAGGGGGAAGACGCGGCTCTACCGTGGGTGATGGGAAAATCGATTTGACTGCATTTGACATCGTCCGAACAAATAAATCCGATTTCGATTTCAAATCGATTTATTGTGCAGCTCTACTTGGCAGTAAACCAAACATCTGTTGTAGTTTCAGAGAGTCTTCAAATCTGACCTCTCTATTATCAGGGGTGTTGATAGAATAGGGCTACTGCACAGTGGCCCCATGGCTTGGCGGCGGCGGCCATGTTGGGAGTGTGATCGCGGTCACACAAACGAACGAGCGAAAGTGTTCCATTATTCATTATTCCATGATAATATGATATTAATCACCAGCAGATGGCAGCATAACTATGTTGTGCTATATAATGAACGTGAAATTGAAATGATGCCACTTCATCGTACGTATACGCATAATTCACCAGCATGGAAACGGAATTATTTCTGAAATGTTCCGTTCCGAACGGTTCAGGCAGGTCTCTGTTTAACGTTTTCGTTCTCAGAACCGGTTCGGAACACAGAAATTGCGTTCGTTCTTAAAGTTCTTCATATTGTGCAATGTTAAGTTTAGATATAGTTTAAACAAAATATATTTGATAGACTTTCAAACTTCAATGCAACTGTATTAACATGAAAACCGTATTTAAACACCATTACATTCACTTCCTCGTCTGTCCACAAGATGGAGCCCCAGATGCATGGGGCTTGGCGACTGACAGTGAAAGTTGGATGGATGCACAACCGGAAATAGTCTCCCAGACATAGGAAATGTTCAAATATATAGAGAACAGAAAAAAACGTTTTTAACCGGTTTTGTGAATTTCATAATGTTCCGTTTCTTTTCCGGAACATTTTTATACATGTTATTTTCGTTTCTGTTTTCGCTCCTCGTAAAATTCCATAAATTCCGTTCGTTTCCGGTTTTTGTTTTCGTTCCTTGAACCAGTTCGGAGCCCTGCTGCCAGGTCGCTGAATTGGAACACTTTGTCTCTTCACACTTTCTATTTCGTCCTTCCACTCTGTCACTGCTTTTCCCTTTTAGTCTCTCTCACTCTCTCTCTCTCTCTCTCCTTCTCTCTTCCCCCCTCTCTTTCGCTCTTCCTGTGTCATCACTCTGTCATCCCTTCATCCGTCAGCACCGACCCATTCTCTGGAGACCGGTTACATCATCTGTTGGAGATGCCAGCTCCCACATCCTGCCTCCAGCACACACTGGGATGAGGACGCTCACTACAGGGCTCTGAACCGGTTCAAGGAACGAAAACGAAAACTGAACAGAATTTTACGAGGAGCGGAAACGGAAACGAAAAAGCAAAAAAATGTCTTCAACCGTTCCGGAACAGAAACGGAACATTATGAAATCCACAAAACCGGTTGAAAAACATGTTGTTTTCTGTTCTCTATATATTTTAACATATCCTATGTCTGAGAGACTATTTGCGGTTGTGCATCCATCCAACTTTCACTGTGAGCGCCATCTTGTGGACAGAATATTAAGCAAATGTAATCACATTTTAAACCGGGTTTTCACATTAATACAGTTGCACTGAAGTTTGAAAGTCCACCAACTATATTTTGTATAAACTTTATCTAAACTTAACATTGCACAATATAAGGAACTATAAGAACAAACAAAATCTTTACGTTCCGAACCGGTTCAGGACCGCTATTATGGAAGTGGAACGGTTCCGAGAACAAAAACGTTAAAGATAAGGCCTGGCTGAACCGTTCAGAACGGAACGTTTTAAAAATTATTTTGTTTTCAAGCCCTGGCTCTCAGTACTGGCTGATACCATATCAGTGGAGATTAACACTTTCAGTGCTGGCCAGTTTACGCCACACTAATGTCCACGCAATGTGTTAAAATAACATCTCTGTTTGCACCCTACAGTGAAATGTAGTGTTGAACAGTTGAACTTACTGTTAGACACATTACCACAATTTACTTTTACCATAGTTTTACTGACATTCATTAGTTTAGGGAGGAGCCAGAGACACTGGGGCTTAGGTGTCCCACATTAGGCAGTGGCCCACATTAGGACAATCCACCCTATTTATAACTTCTTCTATTCTCAAACACTTGAGGCCACTTGGGTGATCTAATTATCCTATTTATCTATAGTAATCATACTTTCCTTTTTTTCTTCCGGAAAATCTGGATAAAATAATACAATTGTTGAGGTTCTGGCTAATATTAAATGCAGTCCATACACATGCCACCCTCCATAATGTATATGTCTCAGTCGCCTGCTTTCACAATACTCATAGAAAAATCTCCCCCCCTTCAAGAACACTCCATTCTCTCTCCATCTCCCCCACCCCCCACCTCTCTCTCTCTCTCGCTCTCTCTCTCCCCATCTCTCTCTCTCTCTCGCACTCTCTCTCTCGCACTTTCGCATTCTATCTCTCTCTCTCTCGCTCTCTCTCAGGCGTCTGATATGCTGCCGTGGCATTATGAATGTGCGTTCATCATTAATGTATTATTAATTTCTCTGGTGGCAGGAAACAGGAAATGGAGGAGGGAGAGAGTGGCGCCAAAGAGGGGTCATAGGTCAGGTGGGGAGGCAGCGAGGCAGCAGGTCAGCTGAGTGAAGCACATTGAGATACATGGCTCCGTGTGCTCACCCTGTGCAGCGTTCTCCAGATGGTCTACGGTCTACGGGAGAGAGAATCAGGACGAGGGGAACAAGGAACTGCTGTTTTAATGGTGCAGTAGTAGTAGTAACAGCCGTCCGTCTCCACCCCTCTCTCGCTCAATCTACAACAAACTAATAAGTAACAGAATTAAGTTTACCACGACCACAAACGAGGGTTCCACAGCTGTAAAACATAGAATAGCACTAGGTTAATTGTTAATTTTGTTCCTGTCAGCTGTTTAATGCGAAGTAATATATGTTGCTGCGAACCCACAGCAACTCGCTACAGAGACACGCTGGGGTCTCTGTACAGTCGAGGTCTCATTACGTGTCGGGGCCAACCCACAACAACGCGCTGCAGAGAGTCCCACAACGATTCCTACTTCACTGCTGCATCGTAGATTTTATAAATACTCTTGTTTTATCTCTGAAGTTATCCCCAAGTGCACTCCTTTGAGGAACGAAATAAAAACGTTATTAACCGGTTACCATTCTTTTAAAATAAGTGTTCCATTTCTGAAACATAAAAATAATAACGTTTCCGGTTTCGTTTCTGTTCCCTGGAAAATACTAAAAGTTTCCGGTTTTCGTATTCGTTGGTTGAACCGGTTCAAAGCCCTGGACAGAACACACTCACACACTTTATTGCCAAACTGTGCAGCGCACACAACATGGAATTTGACTTCTATCACCCTCGGTACAGCAAGCAATCATCCATAAAATAACAATGTTAGTAATAACAGTAGTATGCTCTCAGTGTTCACACTGTACTTACTCATATAGTACTAGTAGTCATTGCAGTCAGAGATGGGCAGTAACGCATTACATTTACTCAGTTACAATTTTTTGTGTACTTTTTTACCTTTGGAGTAAATTTTTCACGAGTTACTTTCTACTTTTACTCTTTACTTAAGTAAATTTGAGGTGAAAAAAACTACTTTTTACTGAGATGTCAGTAAAAAGTACTCGGTACATTAACTCTGCCTTTAGCGACAACCGTTGGGAACTGTTGGCACACATGTTGATGTCATATCTCTCTCTCGGGCGCTTTCTCTCTCACTCGCTCTCTCTCTCTCTCTTGGTGTCACTCGGTCTCTCTCTCTCCCACTCGGTCTCTGTCTCTCTCTCGGGCTCTCTCTCTCTCGGGCGATCTTTTTTTTTTCATTCATTTTTTGAATTCATTTTTTAAACTGAAAGTTTAAAAAATGCTTTCGCTACTTAAGTAACTTTTTTGTGAAATACTTTTTTACTTTAACTTGAGTAAAATTTAAAGTAAAAAAGTTGAATTTGAAGTTGATGTAACTAGTACTTTTTACTGACATTTCAGTGGAAAGTAGTTATTTTTCACCTCAAATTTACTCGCGTAAAAGTAAAAAGGAACTTGTGAAAAATGTACTCC
>OMKY01221606.1:0-11049 GCA_900302395.1 Bregmaceros cantori
TCATTAATTGAAATACTTTGATGCAGTTCCACGCGTATACTGTAGGGGGCGGTAAAGGTTCGTTTTGAATTTTGTGGCTGGTGTGAAGTCATACCGACCACAATTTCAAAAGAACCGAAATCTGGGAGGACCTCAAAATGCCCACTTTAGGCAATTATTGTGAAGCAACCACAAAACGACCAGAATAGAGTTTTACATGGTCCATTATTATGTCGCAAGCCTATTCTTAACAAATAAACACTTTTAAAACTTGATTTTTCATGTCACCCCGCCTTTAAGGAGGCGTGTGGGCAGGTGGAGGACCGCCAACGGTGGCGGCTCAGAATGCACCGCGCGTGCATTCACTACACTGCCCCCTCCCGACATGGCTCTCATCCCGAGAGCCGCTCCAACTCCACGGCGCCTTTCGTCTGATCAAGCCGCCCCACGGCCATCCCCACCGTGTGCGGTCCGTCAACCACTTCCTGACACCAATGTAACGAAAGGCTGTCCCCTCGTGGAGGAGCTGGGAATAGAAGAACTTACATCAGCAATAGCTGAACTCAGCCATTGCCAAGGTTCGTTCGGACTCTATTTTAAGGAGGCGTGTGGGCAGGTGGAGGACCGCCAACGGTGGCGGCCCAGAATGCACCGCGTGTGCATTCACTACAATATCAAGCAGGGCTACCCACTACATTCAGTAGCATCACCGCACATGGGAAGAAACTGTATGTCAGTCTAGAGGTCCTTGTACGTAGTGCTCTGTAGTGCTTCCCGAGGGTAGGCAGGAGAAAAGATTTTGAGAAAAGGTCACTGATTTTATTAATACAATTATAACAACACTAATTCAATCACTACATTGCAACATTCAAACATTATGAATGCTCTCCAACAAGCTATAGGATGCTATACACTTAACATTTTTAAAAAATGTTAAAAAAATAAATAAAAATTGGTACACAGCCCCCCCAAAATAATAATTAAATCAACACGCAGCACTTTTAAAAGGCAAGACAACATGTTTGTATATAGGTAACGTACTCAATCCGTTATATTCTGCCTGGCGATAATATCATTATTTGTAATGTATAATATATTATAACATTAATTTAATTAAGCAAATTGCATTGATCAAAGCATAATTGCACAATCAATTTAGCAAAATCCATTCGACCCAACCGCGTTCATGCTTGAACTTTCCTTTTCTCAAAGAACACAAGCCGTCCATATTAAATCCAAATGGGAATGTGTGTGCGTTTTTTTTTTTTTAAAGCAGATAGCAGGAATCCATAATTAAACCACCGTTCATTGTGATGTCTCCCAGTCAATGTGTCAGTTTTTTTCCCTTCTGATTACAGTTGAATACACCAATTAATCACACCATGTCATAACAAAAAAAGAGCCTTCTCTCGTCTCTAGCCCATGGGCTTAATCCTTAAGAAGACATATCTCATCATGTGTGTTTCGCCGGAGAGAGACATGCACGCACACACATACAGATAAAGACACGCACATACAGATAAAAAAAAACACATATGTATACGGGTACATAGGGAGCTGCCAGTTAATAATATATTCCAGCAACGGTGTTGCTTTTATCACCTTCGTTTAAGTGAGACAATTTGTTAGCATACACAGGCACACCCATACACACACAGACACCAAGTCTTGGTTGGAATCCTATCTCTTCAGAATTATTTTGTGTGTGTGTGTGTGTGTAGTTGTCACTACACTTGTAGACATATTGCCTTATCCCCTGTTACTTTCTTCCCTTTTATTCTTTGATACTCTTGGATCCATCGCTCCATATCCCCCTCCTCTGCCAGCATTGTGATTATGCCTCTGATGATGGTGCCCCTAAGCTCACTATTCAATTAAACCGCCTGCGGTCTTTATACAACGCCAATCCACAACTCGAGCACCTTGCCGGAACACAATGCCCAATTTCCGCTTTTTTGAAGTGTCAATTATGAGCTTTAATTAGACAGCCACATGATGAAAATGTCACGGGTCAAGTACACACAATTTAGTTAACCAGAGAGGAGGCAGAAGGGAGGGTTTAACAACCCTTTATTTACAACTCAAAATGTGTCTTTTATATATTAATTAAGATCGACCCTTTAGAGGTCAGCGGGAGGCAGACTGGCTCTATCTAAAGTTCGTCCATGCCGTCGTCATCAGAAACAGTACTCATCTCATGATCAGTGTCCGCCGGGGCTGGACCAGGTACGGGTGGAGGCTCAAAGGGGGTCACTCTGCAGTCGGGAAAGATTGGAGGCAGGTGAGCACACTCCAGTGAGGTCTCGTCAACGTATTGAATTGAAGCAATACACGTTTAACTACAGAACGGAGGTCGGACGCAGCTTTAAATAGGGGCGGAATGCTGATTGTTGTTGCGGGGCTGCTGGCGGCGCGTCTGAGAAGTAGAAGGGCATTCCGCGGACGATGTGCGTCGTACTTCCAGTCTCTGAACGTCACGTTCGGTGCCATTTGTTTAGACGTGTTTTGGACTATTTTACAACATGTCTATTCGGTGGGAACACACACCTACCTGTTATTTTAAAAGGGTGGTGGTAACTTGCGGTGTGCTATTCCACACCCAAATGCTCTCGTGCGGATCCGTGACCCACAAACGTATAATTGAATAATCAGTGCAACTCGTTCCATTTTCTCATTCCTTTTGGAATAACTAGTAGAAGCAGCCAGCCTATTGGTCTAGAAGGATATGTGACCACTCAGTGAGTAGCTTTAAGTCGGATTTTGACTCATCAATATTTATACAAAATTATGAACGGAGTGAGTGGTGTGATATGTAACTGGTCACAGAGCGACACCTAGTGGTCGGATTTTGAATTGCCGTGCGTTTTGTGTGCTCGGACCTCGGTCCAGTACCAAAGTCAGCATAAGCAACAATAAGGCACTGGAAGTGACCTTAAGAACGGCGGGACAAAATGACTCCCACCAGTGTTTTGCACATAAACCCGTCTATTGGGATCAATAAAATATTCTGATTCTGATTCACCATGTCTGCCTATCCTCACTTACTTGAGTATATGCTGCAAATGGGTAAACCTCTAAGAGTGTGGCAGCGGGGCGGTGTCCCCTATTTTCCATCCAAAACATACCCCTGGTCCTCCTTGGGGGTTATGAGCAGTTGGTCGCCCTACACATGCGAGTAGGATAGAAAAATGTCATTAAAAAGATATAAAGACTATCCTGGAATAAATGTTGAATTGTATAACATTGCAATTTGTGTTGTGGTAACGGGACAAACCCCTTAGGTCATTCAAGACATCGGCAGTGGTGGAAATTGGGCTTTGCGTACATGAGGCTTAACAAGACCCATTCATTGCAATTAGGTGAAGTCCACGCCAACTTCCATCCATGACGACTCGACATAGAGAAAGGAGAAAAAAAAATATGTTCTGCGTCGTCGCCGGTCTCGTGGAAGGCCCAATCCACTTCATCATAATCAGCGGCATCGTTCACCCAGGAGAAAGAATTATATGCTACATATATTTTAATCACAGACCAATCGTGTCGCCCCGTTCCTGAGAGACGTGTACGACAGCCCCACTTTTCTCCTGTCCTCGTTAGCGCCGGTAGCACGTGGCTCCAGTCTGCCTGATGTAAATTTAACAGTGCAGTAATTGTAGCATAATGAAGACTATTTCGGTTCATGGCTGTTATGTGTTCATGAATTTTGCATGGGATTCTGCTGATTAGGGGCGTCATGCTACAAAGTTATCACGTTTTACGGTAAATGTTTTTAAAATTGTAGAGTTAGTGTTATTGTTACGGTTCCTGCTGGTAGTTGTTAGAACTACCATTGAACATGCAATATGGAAGTATGGATGTATGGATGCATGTTAAAGGTGCGTGCTTGGTGGAACTGGATACAATGCCTACTAGGCATTAAGCCCAAGGAGAGTGTCGTTTAACTCTCAGTAAACGCCAGAGATGCTGGCAGAATAACGTGACTATGAAGGGGGACTCACAATAATAATTTAGCTCTATGCAGACTGACTGCAGAAGCGACTCAGTGCGATCGGGCCGAACCAGCTGACCTCATATACACATGGTGGAATTAGTACGAGAGTATCAGTGACTCGAGATGGCCACAACTCGTCATGTTTATAATCATTGACAGCTGGCCCTTCTTCAATAATGCAATTAAAGAAGAGACTACGGAGGTTTCTAGTCGCACATTACGGTAGCTGCTAGAGGAAGCAAAACGCACGAAAAGGCAGGTGTGAAAAGATCGACTTCTAGCATTAGCACCCGCCTTTCGACAAGAAACCATAACTGCATGGTTGAGAGGCAGAGTTATTAACCATAGGGTTAGACAAAGGTGATACTCAGCCTCTGGATCCAAGACAATGCCAGCAGGCTGAACCGAACGAAGTCTGCTGCCTAAATAGAGGAAGCTACAGGTGCTAATCGTTAGCATTAACTTGCTCGTAGCTTCCTGCCTGGGACTGGTGCCCAGCGCCTTATGGGCATAGCGCCCTCTTCCGCAAATCCCAGGAAGTGGCGCCGAAGGGTAACAGTTATTCATTTAATAAATCAAGTTATAATACGCTTTGACCGCAGTGCGATGGTAGACCCATGAAGTTCTGTCACTGCAGTGAAGCTGCTGTTTGCTCCAGAGTTTTGTGTCTTGTGCTTGTCATGTCCATTTTTTGTGGAGGATTTGTTGGTTCGTCCTTTCAATTGGGGGTGCACTAGACTGAGTGCAAAGGTCAAAGGTGCAGTGAGTATTAGCTGTGACAACGTGTGCAGTCATTACGTCACACTCAGCATCGACATGTCTGTTTTTGATCTTATTTTCATCCTTTTTTTTCGTTGAAGAAGTTTAGCTTCCAGATATATTGCATTTTGAAATTCAGAAAGATATTGTTGAAGGTTATCGGTAACTGTAGTAACCGCGTGACAGTGTTTTGAAATTCATCTCACCTTCAAAATATTTTAACTTCATACCTATTGCTGACATCACCAGTGCCAATGATACATAGAGTTAGTTAATTAGATAGAGAGGGAGTGTGCCCAATTGCAGTCTCCAACCAGAGTGCCCAAGGGCAAAATTTGATTTAAGACTTGTCATCTCAGCCAAAGGCTAAGCCCGTCTGGCCGCCGCGTGTTTTTAAACTGCTCATTAGGAGCAGTTGTTTCCAAACAGGGAGAGTTTTGCCCAAAATACGGCCCCTTTGTGCATATAAAAACTACATAAATTGTGTTTGGTTAGTTTGGATAAATAGTGGGCTGATAGTAAGCAAGATAAACATCTGTACACCAACATACATATAGCTACAAGCATATATCCTACACACACACACCTGTGTGTGTGCCATTTACGGGCTTTAGCGCATTAACGGCACCGGGCAAAGTCTTATCAGTCGGTAGAAAAATGGGCAGCATTAATCTATTTTCAAAGTTAGGTTCCGCCATAATCTGCCAGTACAGATAACTGTCCAAATGTCACACACATCTCCATGTTCGCAGGTGGTGATGGGCCCCCTGTCATTTCTCTCGCTCTCTTCTCAACTTCACACGCGCCATCTCAGCAAATCCCACGTCCTCCCCATGACCACTCGTATGAATGCATGATGGACCAGCCATCTTGTTACCAGTGCCACCACTTCCACTTCCTGGGATTGACGGTAGAGGGCGCTATTGTATCCATAGATCCATACTTCCATATTGCATGTTCAATGGTAGTTGTAAACAACTACCAGCAGGACCTGTAACACATCTATATATTTTCAATCTTACCAGCAGCGATCACCCTGCTCGTCTTACCACCTGCCAGCACATCACGCTCACGTGGTGAGGACCCTTGCTCAGGCTCTAAAACGAGCATGACGGTAGCTTGCGGTTTGCTATTCCACACCCTAATGTTCTATACAAAATGCACAATTTAATAATCTGCGCAACCCATTCCTTTTGCTCATCTTTTGAGTGAATGCATACCATTGGTCCAGAAGAACATTTGACCACATTCAGTGAGTGAACTTGTCTGTATTTCATAAAGTGGGGTGCATTGGTTACAGAGCGAGCGCTAGTAAGTGTATTTTGAAACAGTGTGTGCAATACACACATTTTATATATATGTATATATATATATATATATATATATATATATATATATATATATATATATATATATATATATATATATATATACAGAGATGGCAAATAATGAAGAACAAATACTGTACATACTAATATCTACAATATCTATCTTCACATATACATGTACATGACAAGCTAAGAAATTATTATTTCCTAATTTTTTCAGTACTATTTAGTAATTTTTGTTGCCTTTTTCCTTGATTGGAATCAGTACAAGTTAACAAAAAAAGAGGAGAAGCCGTATACTACACACCATGATACATCATCCACGGGGAGCAAATGTATCTTGCTGTTTGGGTGACATGGTAGATCATTTTTTCTTGTGTTTAAGGGCTGTGGTTGCTGCTGCCCTGCGATGCCCTGTGGACCACACTGCTCTTTGCCCAGGTCGTGTCCCATCTATCAAGCTTTCTACCTCCTACTGTCCAAGGCAGGCACGTCGTCCTACCATCTGTCCCGGTGCCAAAGGTAAGACTCACGTCATGCCCCTGGAGGTTTGCTCGTAACAGCCTGTGATATGTTTCAACTTGTTAAGGATATTTTAAAGGCGACATCCAGTACACAGTACATTTCACAGTGTTAAATATTCAGTGACAACGTTCGTTGACTCTTTCAGAGTTATTACAACAACGGAGAGAGTTGAATATTTATTAGTGTTGGTGTTAATTTGCGAGACTTACAAGGCGCCGCCCAAAGCCCCGCCCAACTCGTCCTCTCTCAAATTTTAGAGGCCACCATTTTCATTGCGTCGTGACTCATGCGGCACCCGACCCTTGGCGCGGACCGAGCTTCAGCTCGGACCCCGGGGGTTTGGGTCGCAGCGGCGCTGAGGCCTGTTTAACACCAAATCTGATAAGGACCAAATACACTCAGACGCAGTGTTAAATTTAACTCTTTAAGTGTTGATTTAACACTGCAACATTTAATGTGTACCCTTGGTGAGTTCAGATATGGAGCTTTATTGAAAATCGAGAATATATGAGGATGGACAGATGTCGAAATAGCCAGTCTCTGTCAGGCTGTCTAGAAATGCTCATGTTTCACAGAAACATGGTATCGTCATGTTTCATCATCACAATGTCATGTTCAACACATCTTCAGCATGTTTGAGAGAGGCGTGTCGGAACGAGCATCGAAACAAGTTGTCTTTTGCCATGTTAAAAAAATAGTTAAATAATCTAAGTTCACAGTATGGCCTTGTTATCAAACTTGCATGACAAGAAACAAAGACTGCTGATATTAAATACACACACTCTATATAAATAATATAAATAATAATAATAATAATATAAATACACACACTGATATTAAGTACACACACGTGTACCTTGTGTACCTCACAAAAGTGAGTACACGCCTCTGATTTCTGCAATGTTTTAACCTTTAGCTTGTATAGCAAAGTACATTTATTATTACTTCAAAGTAACTCAAAATACAACAATACATTTGTAAAATGCTGGCAACAAAAGTGAGCACAAATTTGGATCCAAATGTCAACATTTTGTGTGGCCGCTAGGGCTGCAACTATCGAATATTTTAGTAATCCATTATTATAACAACATGTTTCGATGCAAACTAATTATTTGGATAACATTTTTTTTTCAGAGTTAAGTAGCTCCTCCACCTTCCGTCTGAGGATGCCCCACAGATGTTCAACAGATGTTCTGGGACATGGTCCATCACCTTCACCCTCAGTTTCCTTAGGAAGGCAGTGGTCTTGGAGCTGTATTTGGGGTCGTTATTGTGTTGGATTACCAATTGTTGGTATTGACACTCCCACCATCATGCTTGACTGTAGGCAAGACACAATTGTTTTTGTTCTCTTCATCTGGTTGCCGCCACACATGCTGGACACCACCTGAACCAAATATGTTTATCTTGGTGTCATCAGACCACAGGACAGTAACCCATGTCCTTAGTCTGCTTGTCTTCAGCAAACCTTTAGCAAGCTTCTTTGTGCATTTTTTTTAGAAGAGGATTTTTCCTGCGACCACAGCCATGCAGACTAATTTACCGCAGTGTGCGGCGTATGGTCTGAGCACTGACAAGACTGACGCCCAACCCCTTCAACCTCTACAGCAATGCTGGCAGCACTCATACGCCTGTTTTCCAAAACTAACCTCTGAATATGACCAGCTTCTTTGTTTGACCATGGAGCGGGCTGTTTTGAATGGAACTTGTTCACCTTGTCAAGCAGAGCTAGGTAATTTGGTCGGAACTTTTGACTCTTAGGAGCGTTGCCATTCTCCAGTCGTGCAACTATTCCAGAGATCGGGCCGAATTTTTGGCCGATAGTGCGACTCACGCCGTGCAGTGCACGCCAGTCCACGAGAAGCGATTAACAGTCTCCTCCATGTCCATAAAGACATGGAGGAGAGGACGACAACAAGAACAGTAGCCATGGCAACACGACACTGGATGCCGGAGACTATTTTCTTTGCATATTTAAGCAATGTCATAAGACACACAAGGAATTGGATAGAGGCACAGCTACCATCGCAAAAAATGAACATATTTTAAATAACTTTAAAATATGTTATACATTCCTTATAATTTATTGCCAACTGTTTGAAAGTTCAGCGGATAGTCTTGTTATTCCAAGCTGTCATGATGCCAGCCGTCCAGCAGGTGGCAAAATGTGTCTGGAGTCTGGACTTTGTCTAACGTTATACACATTATAAAAGCGGTCAGCTGAATTGAATGAATGAATATTCACTCCCATTGGATTCACTGATGCACTTCCGTGCTCAACAATCTGATCGTCTCCGACGTGTTGTGTAGAGGCAACAGTCAGATCGCACCCGACCATTGGATCATATAATGTGAGAGGGTGAGTTGTGAGTAGCAAACTTTTAACCCCTGCGATTCAGCTTTTGACGCGATTGAAAAAATGTTTACAGCCAGCTTAAGACACTCCAGTAGCACTGTGCCACCCACCAGTAATCCAACAGAAAATGTGTTCTGCCATCCTGTACACAGAAACTCATTTTAACCTGAGCTTACATAGTTGTGACATGAAAATGTTTTGGACAACTCATGAACACTCAAAACTACAAACCTAACAACATTCAGAACATATATGTTTTGGGGTATCTACGTAGTCTAGTTTAAGAGTTTATCCGTGACAGACAGACAAAACAAAAAACAGAGACATTTCTAGACATTTATATAGATTGTTGAAAAGGTAATCTATTTGGAATGACGTTGAGAAAGAAGAAACATGGTCCACTTTCAAAGAGACTCATTTTTGTCAAGAAAAAGAAACAGTGTGAAAGCAGGATCATGTTGTCTGGGGAACAGGGCTCCGAACCGGTTCAAGGAACAAAAACCGAAAACAAAAAGAATTTTACGGAATGTTATGAGGAGCGGAAACGGAAACTTTAGAAGATTTCCTTAACTGTTCCGGAACATTATGAAATCTACAATACCGGTTAAAAACACTTTTTTCCTTTCTCTATATATTTGAACATATCCTATGTTTGGGATTTCCGGTTATGCATCCATTCAACTTTCACTGTAAGTCATCATCCTTCTGGCGCTCCATCTTGTGGACAGACAAAGAAGCGAATGTAATGGCGTTTCAAAGACGGTTTTCATGTTAATACAGTTGCAAGTTTTAAAGTCCACCAAATATATTTTGTATTAACTATATCTAAATTTAACATTGCACAAGATAAGGAACTTTAAGAACGAACAAAATGTTTGCGCTCTCAACCGGTTTAGGACCGATATTTTGGTGGCGGAACAGTTCTGAGAACGAAAACGTTAAACATAGGCCTGCCTGAACTGTTAAAATAATTTCGTTTTCAAGCCCTGCTGGGGAATGCTAGAGCCTGCTGTCTGTTGTCCACAACTACCATCGAACATGCAATAAAGGAGTCTGGATGTCTGGATGCATGTTAAAGGTGCGTGCTTGGTGTTACTGGATACAACTGACCCCCACCACAGCCCAGCCGACGACGACTCTGACATCAACCCTGAAGACACTCAACATGTCTAGTGCGCTGGCCCCGTTCCTGACCAACCGGGTCGTTGGCGCTTACGACACCCCGGGGTTAGTGCTGCTGCGCGCGGTCCAGCAGAGCGGCAGTTCCCCCAGGGAACCGAGCTTGGTGGCTACATCCACGACTCATGGAATAAATGGCAGGAACTCTGCCGGCGCGGGACTGAACACTGCGGGAGCGGGCAGGCGTGGGACGGGCCGCGCAGGGCTCTATTGTGAAACTCCCACAGCGCGCCAGAGACACTGGCCGCACAACGTGAGCAAAGACTCACGAAAAGAATTCAGCTCTAGACAGACAAACCATAAATGCGACTCCATGGGGAACCAGTTAGCATCATAATCACAGAATGGAATTCGTATGAGTATATCCGTGGCTCGAGATGACCACGACTCCCCGAGTGATATAATCATACGGCTAACCGGCTCCTGGAGATGGGTACTACGGATTAGATTTGAGTCGCAGTACCGAGGCACATTGATGACGTGGTGTAGTTTTTTTACTACACCACGGCGGTCTGCTCCCCACCCCACTGTGAAGTATGCAGGAGCCTTTAAGAAGCATGAAGATGAAGCTTGGGCTGACCTAGAAGATCATCTAAAACATGGAAAAAACTTCAACACAAGACAGAAATCATCTGTTTTCCAGGACATCTTGTGCTAATTGAAAATATTCACCTCTCCATCCTATCCATCCCCACCCAGCCTTCCACCCGGCCACTCCCCACCACGACTCTCACCGGCTGAACGAGACACACGTCAAACGGTAGGTCAGCAAGTGCGCAATTAACAGCCACGTCTAGATAAGCGGCAACAATCAAACGCCCCCGTCTGTAAATCCGGATTAGCTGCACAGCCTTTCTCATCGACTAACTTGCTTCCCTGAAGACTGACATATATTGACACACACACACACAAAATATATATATATATATATA
>OMKY01221607.1:0-7500 GCA_900302395.1 Bregmaceros cantori
ACAGACACATAAACAGAGACACACGCAAAGACACAAACACACATGATCTATTTTTCATACAAATATCCCTGTCACGTTGACACACACACACACACCCACGGACACACACAGACACATACTTAGAGGAATGGGGCACACACTTTCTAGGCTTCTTCCTCACACACACACACACACACACCACCCTGAAAACCACAGACTCCCTCTCCCACACACACACATACACACACACATACATACATACAGACTCTCTCTCTCTCTCACACACACACACACACACATACATACTTAGAGGAATGGGGAACACACTTTCTAGCCTTCTTCCTCACACACACACACACCACCCTGAAAACCACAGACTCCCTCTCCCACACACAAACATACACACACACATACATACACACAGACTCTCTCTCTCTGTCTCTCTCTCTCTCTCACGCACACACACAGACGCACACACAGCCTCCTGCCCTTCAAATAGTTCTCCCGGCCTGTCATTTGGCCCCGCGCCCGGCGCGGCTAAAGTGTTTCATTTCTGCCTGTGTACGGGCTGGGCAGCTGTCCATATACACACAATGAGGTACAGAGACACAGACAATGGCAGACAGACGGAATGTCAGACAGACAGACAGAGACGTAGAAAACATAGGTAAAGGACATTCACATGTCTTCATAGATTGACATGGGAACAGGGTGGTTGAAGAATAGTTCACCCGCTCAATACAGTGACATTTTGGGAATTTGACTTGAAGTTACTCACTTGGTGTGGTCACATGTTCTTCTGGACCAATGGGATGGCTGCATTCACTGGTAAGTTGGCCAAAAATGAGTAAATGGAACATGTTTCCTAGATTCATGAATCAGGCGTTTGTGGATCCGGACTATTTTGGGTGTGGAATAGCACATCGCAAATCACCACCATCCAATTTTAATTACTTTTCAGATCTAGTGAAAAGTCATTTCTCACGGCACCGCAGTCAAAGTCACAGCAACAAGACTATGTATGAGGCTGGCTTGGAGTGGTGTTCTAGCCCGCTGCGCCATGGGGCCAGTCCCGAAACTGTCTATCTCTTTTGTTTGCTATCTCTCCCTGATACACACACATACACACGCGAACTAAACGAAAACGGTACGGATATGTCACGAGGGACAGGAGGAGAGGAAGACAGAGAAAGCGATGGGAAGATAACATCCAAGAGTGGACAAGTTGCAGGCTGAGTGACACCATGCGAGTGGCTGAGGACAGAGAGAGATGGAGAAAGCTGGTTGCAACTAGCAACACAAACTAAATGAAAACTAAAATGATAAGGATATGTCACGAGAGTGCCAGGTGGAAGAAGGAGAGGAAGACAGAGAAAGCAATGGGAAGATAAGTTCCAAGAGTGGACAAGTTGCAGGCTGAGTGACACCATACGAGTGGCCGAGGACAGAGATAGATGGAGAAAGCTGGTTGCTAAGTCTTCAGTGGCGCTCTAACGGTCAGACAGACTATGGGAGTGATGATGATGATCACACACACACACACACACAGACAACTCACCGCTACATTACTTAATCCTAAATAGACTATGTGATTGTTCTGATGTGAGAATCTTATTATGTGCCAATTCAAGTTTCTTTTCTGCAGACCCAGCTGACTGCGTCCCCCCACCACTCCTCCACCCATGATCACAGATATAATCGCCGCTATTAGCACTATAATGCTAGCGCGCGTGTGTAAAACCACACGCAGAGCGCCGTCAATGAAAGCCTTTTTTGTCCGGCGTAATTACGTCCATTATAACCTGATTGGTGCTTGTTCTCACTATATTGCTCCTACTCCCGCCTGGTGTCAGTGCTGTGTGCAGGGCTACTCCCACAACTCTTCTCTCCACCAATAGTGTTAGAGGGCGATTGTACACATACGCATTAGGCTTGGGCAATATTACAATAATATTGTTAATCGTGATTAGAGCTGAAACCGATTAATCGATGATAATCGATTATTGAGATAATCAGCAACTAATTTGATAAGCTATTAATCGCCAGTGATTAATCGTTTGCTTGTTTGGCCTATCTTCCATTCAAACATTTAATATATGTTGATCCCAATGCCATTCTCCCAATTCCCAATTTCAATGCCTTAATAAAATCATTATAACATGTAACGACTGGGTGAAAACCCAATATTTTAGAATTTAGCACGGAAGAATAGGCTCTTTGGAAATGTTAGCAATGAGTGGAAAAAGTGAAACAGAAAAAAATCAATCAATATTGGAAAATTTTAATAATAATTCATGCTAATAATACAATTTTAATTGAACAATGAACCGATTCATAGATTAATCGTCAGGAAAAATGGGCAATTAATCGGTGTCGATGTCGAATTGTGATATTTCAAAATATTGTCAGTACCATACACAATATTATCGTCGGAAGGTCTTTGAAAGCTTGTGTACAACAAGTACAACTCTTGCCATTTTTTTTTTTTACCGAGGAGACAATCAACAGTCCGGGAAAGATCATTTACTAGCCCACCACTGTTTATGATTTATATTTATACATAATTCAATATTAAACTAGAAGCACTAAGAGATTGCAAACTTGAGCCGTAATGGTACAAAAAAAATGTACTTTTAGTGCTAGCAGTATGTGTGGCAACCCATTATAATGCAATTGCTCATAGAGTAGCGCGATTGCGATTGACGCCACCAGCAAACATGCTCAGCACAAGCCAACTACATTACCCAGTGGTACCAGCGACCTGGAATTCTGGTCATGTGGCCGCAGCAAGCGCCCAGCGATCTATCGCTAAGTTGGTGATTAAGTATGATGATGTTACTTACTGGCTACAGAAATGCACCAAAATGTAATCAATTCTTCCGTGTGTCATTTCCAACAACTGTACAAAATTTCATCCAGATCCGTGCACAACTTTGTCAGTTATCTTGTGGACAGACAAACCCATCAACGCGAACAAAAACATAACCTGCTTCGCCACTCAGTGCCAGCGCAGGTAACAAATGTGTCCTGCTTATTGTCTTGAAATAAGTTTCATAGTAGATGAATACAGTATTTAAAAGAAAAGTCACAAATGTCTCTGGAAAATCATTGAACACTGCTACCATCAACTGGCCACTGGCAAGACAATATTATCGCATATTGTGAGATTTTCAAATCACAATACTGTGATAGAAAAATCGCCCAACCTTAATCAACACCATTCAATGGTAAGTCTGAACGATCTATCATTTCAGGCCGAAAACCGAAAATCAAAGACGACTTGGGTTTCTTCAAAGCCTTGGTTGTTCTCCGTGCCTTATGTGTGGAGGGTCTCTGTGTCCATATGTTGCGTACGGCGTGTTGGCGGGAGGATGAGGGGGAATAATAGACACTTGGTTAGGGGCTTGTTTGGGTGTGCACGGGAGCGGAGGGCACTCCATGGCCGACTGAACACGGCTCGCATCCCACGCATCGTCCGGAGCGGGGACGACTTCAGGCATGTTCGGTAGCGTTGTTCAGAGTCTGAAATGAATGGGTGAATGGTGGGTGGATGAATAAATAAACGAAGATTGCAAGCTCGGCAAGAAAAAAAACTACAATTCAATTTTGTTGCTCAAAGTTCAGCCATCTTCTCATTGTTATTGACAGTGTTAGTACCTACTGATGTACTCTTTCTGCTGAAAAAACCCAAAATAAAATAACGGAAATTGAAGGTTAAAATATAAATAGAGACAATGGGGGAGAAACAGGAATGACATCACACCACCTCTAAAACACACAAACAAACCATGTTCAGAAGACTCCACAGACACGCAAATGTTGACATGTGCCAGGGAAAAAAAACACGCAAACATACACAAATAAACACACACACACACACACAGACACCCAACAGCACACAAAATGGCACAGGCATGTGTGAACGGGAAGCTCCGCACCGCATATGATCCAATCAGAGCGCTGGTGCACACCAGGAAGTAATTAAGGTCCAATGAGCTTCCTGTGAGGATTAACCACTTCCTGTGGTATGCGGTAGCAGACGGCGCTACGACATGTGTCAGGGTCTTTTCCTCCCCCACACCCAGAGGACGTCCATCAGCCAGGAGGGGGCACCGGTCAGCAGACACTCCGTGCCAGCATCTTTTTGCCCACGACTTTTGACAGACTACGACTGCAGAGGGATGTCAGAACAGCGGAGAAACTCATCGGCACGCCGCCTACCCTCCATTCAGGACCTTTTCCAGGACTGGGTAAGAAACTGGGCCAAAAACATTGTGGCACACCCCTCCCAAACTGCGCACCAGCTTTTCTCCCCCCCGTCCCTCAGGTAGGCACTACAGAGCCCTGCGTACCAAGACCTCTAGACTGAGAAACAGTTTCTTCCCACGTGCAGGGATGCTACTGAATGCAAGGGGTAGGCCTGCTTGATATGTTGATATGTTACATGTGCTGAGTCGATGCCAATGCCACTTATGTGCTGCTTTTCTTTCTTTTTTGTGTTGACCTTGTTCATTACCTGTTGATCTTGAGAGAGTTGTTTCATGCCCAACTAAAATTCCATGTGTGTGTACTGCTGTCGTGTAGATGCAATATGGAGAATTAAAATTAATTTAGAATCTTTATCGCAATCTAACTAGGTATGTCAATGGTTAACCCTTACGAAAAGGTAAAGGTACTTTATTTAATCAAACATACATACATGTACAGTGAAATGCTTCCTCTGCATTTAACCCATCTCTGAGGAGCGCTGGGCAGCTGTGGTGCAGCACCCAGGGGCCAACACCACCAGTGCCTTGTTCAGGGGCACTGCCTGGAGCATATTATTGGTGGTGGGTGAAACCGGAGTGCCCGGAGGAAACCCACGCAAGGAGAACATGTTAACTCCACACAGAAAATACCTTCTCCAGCTGGGATTGGAACCCAGGACCTTCTTGCTGTGACGCAGCAGTGCTAACCACCGCACCACCATGCTCCCCCTGAACATGTCAAAGGGGTTGTCAAGCCATTGTTTGGGTTGTCTTCTTTTACCTTCCCCTGATCCCCCCCAAAACAGGAGAAAAGGCTGAAAAGTTTTAATATGCATGTGTGTTATACAGCTCTGATTTGCACTGTGTAGTGTGGGGGGAGGGAGTAGGTGTGTTGTATTTTAACATTTCCCCCGGGTTATCCAGTGAATGCGACAAGCGGCGTGACTAGAACCAGCTTGAGCGGTTCAGAACCTGACCTTCCCGATGCACAGGCCCTGTTTCTCAACCCCTGCATCCGCCACGGCTGTTGCACGGGCTGACGACTGTCTGAATCAATACCTATGAGTGTCGGAGGGGGGCCCATAGTGTGTGCATGTGTGTGTGACTGGGTGGCTGCGCACGTAGTGGGCACAATTATGAATGCTAAAACCAGGCTAAAATCAAAGTAACTTATTTCTTATTTCCCAAGCCTAAACATAAAGATCCGGATGGTTCTACCAGCCGGATGTTTTGTCAGTTTGCTAACAGGATGACACCATGAGGTCTTTCCACGCCGCCTGGAGGTGTACTCGCCGTGGCCCGGTGGGAACCAGGATGACTTGTGGGCAGGTGCAGGTTGGGAAAAACCGACACGGTTGGCCGCTGAGAACAATGGTAATATTTATTCACGCTCCCTGCTAACACAACAAATGCATATTTGACTACTTGAAAGGTACACTCTGTGGGCTAACCGCTCGTACCTCACACACACACACACACACACGCACACACACCTGGGGCGTGCTACATTTGCTTGCCGCGGTTTTACACACCTACACACACACACGCGCACCCTGTCATGGTAAATGCCACATAGCTCATACTTAAAGACTGGCTAACGGCTAACTGCTTTATCACTCCCATCACACACACACGTGCCTACAGCCATGACACCCAGCAAACCATCGGTTTGATATGCAACTGGTTGGTGCTGTAAATAAATTCCGGAACTGAGTGACTAGGAAATAGAATTAAAAAAAAAAAAAACACTGGCTGTTAGAAATTAGAGGCGTCAGGAATAATTGCATGATCAATGCATCACAATAAACATTTCCTATTTAAATTCTACACACATAGAGAACTGAATTATTCACTAGGAATATTAGTTCACACACTAAATCACCGCTGAGGTTCGTTAACTATAGACGAGAACTATAGAAGAATTCTAGGCTCAATATGACTTCTGTTGTCGTTGCACCCATGTTTCTGACTTCTGATTTTTTTAACGTATCTATTTAATTGGTCAGCACACACCTGTGTTTGTGTTATTTAAAATTATGGTGGCAATGTGTGCTATGCTATTCCACCCCCAAATGTTCTGGTGTGGATCTATGCCCCACAAACGCATGATAGAATAATCTGTGCAACACGTTCCGTTTACTCAATTTTGTTGGATATACGATTGAATGCAGCCTTCCCCTTGGTCCAGAAGAACAAAAGCCGCACCCCCGTCATTTTTAAGAAAACATGGAAAAAATGGTATATAAGCCGCACCGGCCTAAAAGCCGCGTCCATTTACTAATATTAATATTCCGTTTAAATTAATAGAACTGAACTGAACTGACCAGTCTCCGACGGAGCCCGAAAAAAACTTTCCAGCGGCGTTTTTTTTTAAATTTTATACTAACGCGCCGGTGGAAAAAAAAAAAACAGAATAGCCGCACCGCCTCATAAGCCGCATAGTTCAAAGTGAAAAGTAGCGGCTTATAGTCTGAAAAATACGGTATTCTTTTCAAAATGTCAACCCCCCGTATTGAGTGCGTAAACTCCTCTATAGACCTTCCTTACTCTTTCTAGACGTTACTATGCCTATATTTACCAAGAACGCCCCCCTTCGACACTCACACTGTTTTACGGAATCGTGTGTGCGCGTGTATGTGTTTGTGTGTCATGGTAGTGGTGCTGCATTTACTGCTGCCGCAACCACGTCGGTGTAGTACACTGTGGCAGTGGTGCCCTGCAGCGGGCATGGTCGTCTGTGGGTGCGGGCGGTCGGGTTGGACAACACGATGCGGAGCGCGAATGGGTGATTTAGTCAGACGCGGCCGGCGTTCCAGGTCCAGGCTGTCCAGTGCGATCTCTTGTGTCCGTAGATGGTTGCTTTCGTTGCACGTCTTTCTGTCTGACCGAAAATACCTGTCTGTCTGAGCGGGTATTTTAGTCTGGTTCAAAATGTATTCCAATCCACTTGAGATGGATGAGGTGGCGTATATATGAGCAATTTAGAATTTTGGTATGACTCTTATTCTTAATTGTGTTTTATTTTAGTGGTAACGGAAAGTAATCTAATTCGTTACATGCTTCAATCATCCAGCAATTTAACAGATTACTTTTTAATGTCAATAACAAGTAACCTAACAGGATTGCAGTCAAAAGTAACGATACCCAACTGTGCGCACGACAACCTACGCTGTGTCTTGCGTGCCACCTGAAGTTATTTTTTTATAAAGAGAGATGAGACAAAAAAAAATCAAAAACGCACATAACACCGCATGCCTCGCCGTGTAACAACGGC
>OMKY01221607.1:10000-13079 GCA_900302395.1 Bregmaceros cantori
TTCACAATATAAACACGGGACAGAAAAAATAAGCAAACTCCGCCACTCCCCCACAGGCAGATAATGAGCGGACACACAGACACAAAGGGACACAGATTGTTAGTAAATAGATTGAGGTAGTACTGAGGCTGATTAAAACATGCACACACACACACACACACACACACTCCTGAACACACACACATGAATACACACACACACACATGAACACACACACACATGAACACACACACACTCCTGAACGCACACACACACACACACACACACACACGCACACACCTGAACACAAACATACACACAGACACCCACACAAGCACATAAAACACAGACACAGACTCCCACACAAACACAGAAACCCACACAAACATGAAAAATACACACACACACCCACACAAACACATAACACACACACAAACACACACAACACATGAAACCCAGCCAGTCGATGCCTTTTTAAAATTTTCTCATGACTGCACACAACTACACACACACGCACACACATAGACACACACACATACACACGCGCGCACACGAGAAGTATCAGAGGGACACCAACTGTGCGGAGATGCACAGAGTTAATATGGGAAATAATGAGTTAATATTTCAATGAGCACATAATTATTAAACAGTGTTAATAATGGTAATGTGGAGAGACAATACTGCTGCAGTAAGAACAATAAAGGTAAAGCTATCATATGCTGATGACACCGCTAAAATAAATCATGGAAGGTGTTATTGTCTGTGGATGAAACCAAATTTATGTTTTGGTTTTGCTCACAAAGGACTAAAGAAAAACACTCAAAATATAGCAACGGTAAAGAAAAATACTTTATACTATAAAAACTCAGTCGCCTAAGGTGGAACAGTAAAATACAGTGTTGAACAGTTGAACTTAATGTTAGACATATTACCATAGTTGGCTTTTACCATAGTTTCACCAGTATTCATTAGTTCAGGGAGGAGCCAGTGCCACTGGAGCTTAGGTGTCCCACATTAGGCAGTGGACCAGATTAGGACAACCTCTCGTAGAGTTACAATAAATCTTGGAGATTTATTTTTCCAAGATTGTCATAATATTGTAAGATTGTCATATGTTGCCTCTGTAGTGAGCCATAGACCCAGATCACAGCTACTCTATCTGCACGGCCATTAAAAAAAACATGTAAATCCAAATCCAAATACAAGGGGGAATGAACGTCGATATGAGAAGGACCAAAACACATAGCACACAAAACATGCAAGTTGGATTGCCATAATGTGGGCCCTTTTTTGCAGCTTCCTAGTGTGGTACAGTCAGTTGCCAAAGGTAGGGCAGTGAAATGTAGTGTTGAACAGATGAACTTAATGTTAGACACATTACCATAGTTTCACTGACATTAACTAGTTGGGGAGGGTTAGGGAGGAGCCAGAGGCACTGGACCTTAGGTGTGCCAAATTAGGCATTGGCCCGCTTTAGGCCTATCCACCCTAAATATCAAGACTACACAAAGACTAAACATCACCTGAGAAGACATTCTAAGCGACCCATGATCAAAATCAGCATCCGTCAAAAGTCTTAGCAGCAAGAGCATTGACAAATCAATATTCCACAAATTGGGACGACGACAAAATTGAAAACATACACAAAGAAGGCTGCAAATATCTATTAAAGGTCAAGTGAAATATATGGCAACTGACATCCAAACAAGAGCCACCACAAACAAACAAAGCCAATAGGAAAAAGGATTCCCCTGCAGTGGGCCACTGCCTAATGTGGGACACCCAAGTTCCAGTGGCTCTGGCTCCTCCCTATACTAATGAATGACAGAGAAACACTACATTTCACTGTTGCACCTCAGGCAACTGACAGTCCCACATTAGGAACCTGCAAAAAAGAGCCCACATTAGGGCAATCCACCCTACTGAAGGAACCATCACCTAAAACTAAGATTGAAATATGTTCTTCCCTTATCTTAGCTGAGATGATACAAGACAACAAGTAACTAAAAATCCCTGCATTTGTTTTTGTGTAGCCAAACAGCACCCCGAGGCCAGCACCAGGGGGTCAACTCCAGCTTCTGAGCCAGTGCCTTGGCCAGGGGCACTGACTGGAGCAGGTTGGGGAGGGAGGGGGGGGACCCGGAGTGCCCGGAGGAAACCCACATAGACACGGGGAGAATATGAAACCTCCACACAGAAACGACCTGGGCTGGGATTCGAACCCAGGACCCTCTCACTGCTTGCTGGTGAGAGAGTTGAAATGTGATTATTGTGTGTGTTTTGTCTACACATTTCAGGCATACATTTTGTCCCGGAACTAACCCTAGCGATTTGTTCCCATGGCGATAACAAGCAAACGAAATTTGAAGTGGACCAACGTTTAAGCATCATTGCATTCATCAGCAGAAAGCTAGAGAGAGAGGCAGAGAGAGAGAAAGAGAGAGAGAGATAGAGTGGGAGAGAGAGGGGGGCATAGAGAGAGAGTGAGAGAAAAAGAGAGAGAGGCAGAGAGAGAGTGAGAGAGAGACTGAGATAGAGAGCGTCAGAGAGAGACCGACAGAATAAGAGAGAGAGAGAGGGAGAGAGAGAGGGGGGGGGAGAGGCAGAGAGAGGGAGAGAGAAGGGGAGAGAGAGAGGCAGAGAGAGAGAGAGAGAAAGACAGAAAGAGGGAGCGAGAGAGAGACAGAGAGAGAGCGTGAGAGAGAGCGTGAGAGAGAGACTGAGTCAGAGACAGACAGACAGAAAGAGAGAGAGAGTGTGAGAAAAGTTCAATGTTTAGAATGTGATTATTGTGTGTGTTCATCTTTTTGTCTACACATTTCAGGCATGTGTTCCAGCGTGTGTTTGTATGAATGTGAATGTGTGTGTCTCTGTGTGTGTGTATGTCTGTGTGTGTCTGTGCATGTGGACGTGCGCATGAGGGTCAGACACAGATGGACAGCTGGTGTTTCAGCGCTACTAAATCACTCACCCCCCCCTGCCTGACACATACACACACTACACCCCCCATCACTACACACTACCCCCATCACACAGACACACACACACACACAGCACAGACAACCCACCCCCACCCCACACAGACACACTATTCCCCACC
>OMKY01221608.1:0-13531 GCA_900302395.1 Bregmaceros cantori
ATTCATTCTGACTGTCGTTGGCGGATAGTACCACCGGAAGGGGTGACTCTCTCTCATATACTGTATAGCTCTGTCTAGCTCTTCTGGTACCAGATATACGGATACTAGCGCGCAGTCGGCGGGCACAAAAAAGTTTGATGAAAGCAATGGGATGACGTCATGCACGCTGCGTCCACTTTATATACAGTCTATGGCAACCTCACAGACCACTGCACTTCCAAGGCTTTCTCTGTTCTCCTGGCATCTTGGTAGACTTGATATGCTACTGATAGTCAGATTATGGAGTAAGACTTGAACCAGCACATAACCCAGGAGTCAGGGTGTATCGGTTCATGCACCTGTATCGGTGTAGAAATTTCCCTTCGGCCCACCCCATGTGTTCTGTCCAGACCCCACTCCTGTTTAGTCTAGTCTAGACAAGACATGAAAATAATATTGTAGTTGGTGGCATGGCATGGCAGTCTACCTGCTGCCGCAGAGACATGAGAAAAAGGCGTTTGCCCAGAAAAATAAGATAGAAAAAAAGATTGAAGTCATCCTTTTCAAAACGTGTTATAGGCTTACACAGGACATTTGGTGGGTATTTCACCCATGGTGATATGGTTGATGGTCAGCAAGGTTTGTGGTGGTGATGTCATGGAGGTTGGTAATGGGGTCTGACAAGATTTGTGATGTTACGAGTGTTGTGGTGTTTATCCGTGCTGCTGGGGGCCCCCCTCCGACACTTTTGAGTGCTTATTCAGACAGTCATCGGCCCGTGCATTAACCCTGGGGTGTCAACAGCCGTGGCGGACGCGGAGGTTGAGAGCCAGGGCCTTTACATCGGTGGGGCCTTGGTTTCTTGATCTCTCTCTGGCTCTAGTCGCGAAGCTTGTCGCCTTTGCTGGATGGATATCAAATCGGCTCAAATCACCAACCTTGTTATCCTAATGAAATTGACTCGGCAGACTAATAAAGGTACTTTATTCAGTCACACACATACATGTACAGTGAAATTCTTCCTCTTTAGAGGTTGGAAGAACTGCCGTTAAGTGGGGGAAGAAGGCACGATGGGAAACCTCTAAGTTGCTCTTGCTGTGCCTTTATTGCAGGACCGGATCGGCGAAGAGCGAGATGGCCCGTAGGTTCACTCATTATATACCTACCTTCTGGTAGGTGATGTCACAATCACCAAACCAGCCCCACTGACGTACATTGCGACTGAGATTGCATCAGCACATCCACACGTGGTCCTGTCTATGATGGCTCGATAATATAAAATGTAGGGTCGCTACACCTCCACATTTAACCCATCCCTGAGGAGCGGTGGGCAGCGGCCGGGGGCCAACTCCAGATTCTGAGCCAGTGCCTTGGCCATGGTCACTGACTGGAGCAGGTTAACTAGAAAATGTTTTTGATGGTGGGGGAAACCAGAGTTCCCACAGGAAACCCACACAGACATGGGAAGAATATGCAAACTCCACACTTGAAGGAGCTGGCCGGGTTGGGATTCAAACCCAGGAACCTTCAAGCTGTGAGACTGCAGTGCTAACCACTGCACCACCGACTAGTAAAGACACACTTCTCTCCGTGTTCCTCCGAACCGGTTCAAGGAACGAAAACCGAAAACGAAAATCATTTTATGAGGAACGGAAACGAAAAAATATTTCTTCAACTGTTCCAGAACAGAAACGAACATTATGAAATTCACAAAAATGGTTAAAAACGTTTTTTGTTATTCTTATTTCCGGTTGTGCATCCAGCCAACTTTCACTGTCAGTTATCAAGCCCCATGCATCTGGGGCTTCATCTTGTGGACAGACGAGGAAGCGAATGTAATGGTGTTTTAAACCCTGTTTCACGTTAATACAGTTAACACTAAAGTTTGAATGTCCACCAAATATATTTTGTATAAACTATATCTAAACTTAACATTGCACAATATAAGGAACTATAAGAACGGACACAATTTTTGCTTTCCAAACCGATTCGATATTTTGGTGGCGGAACGGTTCTGCGAACGAAAACGTTAAACATAGGCCTGTCTGAGCCGTTCGGAACGGAACTTTTTAAAAATGATTTAGTTTTCAAGCCCTGGTTCCGAGTCTTGAAAGAATTTGAGTGATGGAGAGCAGGGATATTTTCTGCGTGCGATCCTTGTTACACAACATGATAGGCAAGCATCAGAGGCAAGCCCCAAGATCCGACCGTCGGAAACGCTCCTTGAGCCTATTATACGCTGTTCTTTGTTGAACGCGCCATTAGAGGCCGCACCCTGGTATGCCGACTGGTTCTACGACTTTGGCTGGGGTGGAGTGTCCCTGCCAAATGCCGCACTGCACTGTCAAACCAGCGCGCCTCTCGCTCTCTCTCCTCACCCTCTCTCAGTCTCTCAACATCTCACGGTGACATCACGGCTTGGCATGGGGTAGACATTTTGTTGGTATCACGTACGGCAGGGCTATTCAACTATTTTGCTCAGAGGGCCACATTGTCAGAAACCCAATGGTCCAGCCCCCCCCACCGCCTTCAGTAACCTGCAGCCCTTTTGTTCAACTTGACACAACGCAAAACCACATTTTCATAACTTTTTTTTAAAGTAGCATACTTCCCATTAGAAGGCCTTCAATTCTACGCAACAATGGTGCATTCTCGTTTGTAACAAGCAACATCTGAAACAACAACACCCGAATAGTGGGTATGCATTTATAGTGCATCTGTTGAGGTAAAGACCAGAACCTCAGTTAGCCTCGACCCTCAACAAAACACTTCTGGTGAGAAAGAACAGCATTTCCGATTAAACCTGTTTGACCAAGAATTCCTCTGTGGGTCAGACCATGGGCCGGATTTGGCCCACGGTTAAGTGGAAATATTTCCACTTCATGTCTGCTATATAGTGGCAAATACCCATGCGGTGAAACAAATGTGTCTAACCATGTTACGTGCCCCCATCCAACACTTTTGGGTATTCTGCCCTACAAAGGCTAAGCGCAGTAACTACATAATTTATCGAGATTGAGTTTATAGTGAAAATGACCTTAATAGCACCTTATTTAATATGTGACAAAGTTTCATGGTCCAAATTATAAAGGCATAGTACGAAAACTCAGGTCATTTTTCTCAGTTTCAATGGCGGTGTAGTTACTGCGCGTAGCCTTTGTATTGATTCATACAGGCGTCGGCCCATGCCTAACCCCCGGGGTATCAAAACAGCCTCGGCGGGCGAAATAATTAGGAAACGGAGCCTTTGCATTCTGTGAGGACTTGGTTTCATGATCTCTCTCTGGCTCTAGTGGTGAAGCTTTTAAAACAGACAAATATGGCTCTCTGCCTGTTCGTCTGACTGCGTTGATACCAGCAAAATGTCTGCCACCGCCCCCATGCAACAGCCCTTTTAACGAACACCTCTTCCGATAGAATGGCACAGCCTGAAACCTTGCCAACCAAAACATTAGCCTGGCAAGCCAGAACGAATGCGTCATCAGCGATGTGCGATGCTTGGACGATGCATTGATTCTGGCTCGCCAGGCTACCAAACCATGACTGTTCTGTCCGCCCAAGTCATCAGGAGTTTATCAAATTATTATACCTGAAGATTTCGTCTGTCTATGAAATGTTTCTGAGTTCTGACCCGACAATGCCCATCAGGCTGTAGCATGTGATGTCACGGGTGGCCGGCGGCCATGTTGGCTCCAGCGTGCTGTATGTTTACGCTCTCACTGCCTGTCCAAAGCTTAGAGACACGGTTCAAGAGAGAAAGCACTGTTAAAATGGGTAAAATATAAATAACAAAAAAAAATTAAGAAAGGATGTGGGATATACCGGGACATGCTAGAAAAAATGGCCAGAGAGAAATATTTAGAAAAGATAAACATTATAGACGGATTGGACCCCTGCCAAAGAGACACCATTTACCATTTACTGGACCATGGATATGGGTGTACTGTATGTGTGTGTGGATATGTGTGTACAGTATGTAGTCGAGTGACTTGTAATTTTAAAACTTGACATGTGTACCAATGCTTGTCACATTTGCTGGATACCCCGGGGGAAATCTTAAACACAACACACAAGGTAGGCAAATATGTCTGCGATAGTGAGTGGCGGTAATAGATTGTCCTCACTCCATTCACTCGTTGATATTTGGGTTCAATCCATTTATAATGATTATCTTTTCTAAATATTTCTCTCTGGCCTCCTTTTCTAGCGTGTCCCGGTACATCCCTCATCCTTTCTCAGATTTGAACATTTTTTGTTATTTATATTTTACACATTTTAACAGTTCTTTCTCTCGAACCATGTCTCTGTATACTCTACGCACATGTAAACAGACTGCACGCTGGAGCCGATATGGCCGCCGCCCACCCGCAAAGTCACTGGTGCACCAGCCCTATTGTGTGATGTCACAATTGGAGGCTGCCCTGCCTCTAGCAGTCCCTTATCCAGTTCACCAGTCAACGCCAGAAGGTTTCCGAGACCAGCCACACAGTATAGTGTCTTCAACACCGCTGTTACTTCTAAATGCCGGTACTAGCATCGTTGGCAATAATTGATTTTCATTCATTGTTCAAGATTTGTAATGTTTTCATTGTACATCCTTTGTGTATTTGAACTATTTCGTACTGTATGTCTGTATTTCACTTTTACACCACTCAACAACATTAAACCTGTGGATAGCGTCAATGATCTTCCGAGTCTTTGGTGTCCGAGAAGTGTCACCTGACTGCATATGGCGAAGCAGTGTTAGACGGCAGAACAATGACTTCTTTGAGCACCATTGTTTCGTTGTCATAAGGCTGTCATAAATAATGTCTCACATAAAGCCAATTACAGTAGGTAATATAGGAACAAGATTGTGACGTCATGCTTGGAAGCCTGCTTCCAATGGAGCAGTACCACCTCCTCATTTCAGCAGGAGTGGCGCTGCTCCACCTGCTCTTCCGCCTGCTGACAGAGCTTGAGACACGCGGCATTGTTTACATTCGCCACGTGTGACCGTGTGCGCGCGCATGTACACTTGTCCATGGTCCGCTGGATGTCTCTGCGCACATATGCACATGCACAAGTGTGTCCAGTAGTGGTGCATGCACACACTCACAGACACAGGCGAAGCTTCGTATATACACAGAAGCGCGCGCACACATACCCATCTTAGCAAGTCGGGCTGTGTGTTTGTGTGTATATTTCTTTTATATTCTTGATACGGACCATTTCTACCACCAATCTACTTTTTTCGTTCATGTTTAAATTGAGGTATCAATAGTGCACATTTGACGCAAGTGTCAAACTTTGGTTGCGTGCATGATGTTAGCATGCCGGTGCGCGGAGCCGCATGAGCGGGGAGTGGCTGACACCCTAATAAACTCCCCTGTTATGCAATGTCTGGACAGTCATGGTACTCTAACTCCTATCGCAGCCCCTGTTGCTCCCTTGCATTGTGGGAACTGTCACTTTCCCAGGTGATCTGATTCTAACCATCATGCTTTGCGTGTGAAGTTTATCCGACGGCACCCCCTGGTGTCATTTTACACCTTTACACATAACAGCAGATACAACACGCAACACGATGCAACAAAAATGTTTTAATTCATCCTTCTCCCCCCACCAATACAAATCATGTCTAAACAATTTTGAGAAGACAACTGGATTTCATCAATAATGGATAATGCATGTGGATGTGGTATTTCATACAGAGTGGGGAAAAACTCAACAGAAGAGAAAAAACATGTGTTCTTCTTGACACTAAAAGGTTGTGCTTTAAGTTTCAAAAGTAATAGACCGCAGCGGCCCAGTAGGCCAGGTCATTGTGACATCACGGCTCAGCACCGCGGTTAATCACATACTTTTAAATATATTGTTGCGACCAAAACGTGCATTGGGTGACAGACTGAAAAATATTTTCTTTTTTGAAGTTTGAACAAAGATATTTCTACATTTTTGGATTTTCTTCCTCTCTCTCTCTCTCTCTCTCTCTCTCTCTCTCTCTCTCTCTCTCTCTCTCTCTCTCTCTCTCTCTCTTTTTAACCTTTTTTTTCCACATTTCTCTCTTCCCGTGCCGCCCCCGTACCGTTGTGCGCTTACAATTCTGCCAGCTGCTATTAATACCGGCTGGCCGAGCAGACTGTGTGCATAGCCTCGTCGCTGCGCAGTAGAGCTGGCTGCCAGGGCATACGATGCGAGAAATATAATAATTAATAAATTATCCGGTTAAGGCTGAGGGTATATGAATAGCTTGTCTATGGCCCATGTCATCTGCTACGTCAGTTGACTGGGCAACAAATCGATTTGTGCGCACGTAAGGAAATGCCAGTATCTATCAGCGTCATCAGCAGAACACACATGTAGCGAGGGTGGGAGGATATTAATGCTTTCCGCAGGCAGATATTTTCATGCCATGTGCCTGTGCTTTGCCACAGATGTTGTAGACATTGGTCCATCAATTTGGTCATCTGTGCTATCGAAATAGATGTAATTCACAAGTTGTCAAACACAGGGTTCTTGCTGGAATCGGCGAAAGTTAAATTCTAGACCTTTTATTAGACATTTTTAGACCAGTATGAGAAAGATTTCAGACACGCATGCACTGCTGATCGCCGACTATCTCTTACAAACACCTGGAAAACGTTTTACAAACACACACTGTCCACATTATCGATTCTTGAATGGGGCAGTGGTATACACGGAAATGCTAATGACGAACACTTGTAAATTACGGAATGTAGTAGTGGGCACATTAAGCTAACTCATTAGTGTTTTACCACGCAGACACTACAAACAACAGCAAAGCAACAGGTACATTTTTCCGAGACACTTCTCAAACTAGCAAATGTCATGTCTTGAGTGAATTAAATTTTAGACTTGAAAAATGTGTTTTCAAAGACATTTAAAGCCTAAAATTATAGACTTTTTACGATTGTTCAGACCCTGTAGGAACCCAACACGTTGTTTCTACTGAGAATTAAATTAAACAAGAAGGGTTGTTCTGGATGTGACCTAAGGATGTTGGGGTGAGAAGTGCAGTTCGGAACTGTGAAGCTTTACTCAACTTATTCATCCCGTGCACCGAGTCTCCTCACCGTCGAGGAGGACCTGCCAGAGGTCGAGTATGGACTAGGCTAAAATATCAGATCCAGGAAGGTAAAGAAGAAAAGCGACCACAAAAGACAAAACATGAAACATAACTTGTGAGGGGAAGGAGCACATTTCCAAAATGAAAAATGCATGCCGACAAAAAAAATAGATATATTATATTTTAGAAGCCATGGTGACATTTTGGCGGCGTTTGGAGCATATCAAATGAATGGACAATGACCGAATGGACAATGAGCAACGGTGGGTAGAAAAAGGGGGTATCGTAGACAAGCAAGCACATACTTCCAGGGTTGGGTAGCAACAGATTACAAGTAATCAGATTACAGCAGTCAGATTATAAAGAAACAATTACATTTTAAAATATAGGAAGAACGCATGGAGGAGGCAAATGAGAGAAAGTGTGCAAAGTACCAGGAGCTGGTGGAGGAGTGCAGGAGTCAACGCTGGAAAACCCACGGTGAACCTCTGGAGGTGGGATGCCGAGGATTTGCAGGGCGGTCCCTCTGCAAAGTCCTGACAATGCTGGGCCTCAATGGGGAGGCAAAAAGGAAGGCCATCAGGTCTGTAACTGAAGCCGCAGAAAGAGCCACAAGATGGCTTTGGATCAAGAGGGCTGATCCGTGGAAGAATTCTGCTGGGACACAGGCCGGGGTCTGATCAACTTTGGTCGGGTCGCCTGGGCGAGGGTGTCTGATGTTGAGAGACCCGAAACACCCAGTGACCCCAGGTTACATCACTGATGATGTGTCCCAGCGCATCGGCAAGATGTATCTTTCACCAGAATTACATTTGGCTGGAATTGGGGATTTCACAGCCAGTATAGTAACTCGTAAATGTGCATGAAATAGAACCCATTTCATAAAAGACCACACCACGCTGTTGTCTGATGCACTGATCACATTTATAGAGCACCATTTTGCATAAAAACAAAATTTAAATCTTTGGCACATATGTAGTTGTTGACTTGATTGTATTGTGGGTGTATTTAAAAGTAATCTAAAATAATTAAATATAAATTACTAATAGCTGTAAGGGATTAGTTTAAAAAGTAACTTGTTCCTTCTGGTGTAGGGCTTTGGTACTGAGTTCTGTTAGTCAGAATGGCTTTTCTCAGTATGGAGATCAATTAGGGTGGATTCCCCTAATGTGGGCTGTTATCTAATGTGGGACACCTAAGCTCCAGTGGCTTTGGCTCCTCCCTAAACTAATGAATGTCAGTGAAACTATGGTGAAAGTAAACTATGGTAATGTGTCTAACATTAAGTTCAACTGTTCACAATACATTTCACTGCCCGACATTAGGCAACTGACTGTCCCTCATTGGGACTGTGAGTGACATATTGGGAGTGTGACGGACACTTACAATGTGTTCTGAAACGCAGCAGTCCACTGGCAGTCATCCATTATTTCTTAAAGAACCCACTTATGAGCATAAACCATAGAGTTCTATTTCAAACATCTGAGCACAACCACTTGTACTAAGTCAAAAGAGACAGCCCTAGTGTGCCTTGTGAGCCCTTGTCGGCTTGTCTGCGATGTCTACCCCCAATCTCTCCCAGTTTCCGACTAACCCTGTCTGATAAAGATGAAACGTCTGACACCAGAAAAAAAAGTAAAAGTATCCTAATATTAGCAAAAATCCGCCTCGGCACATACAAGGTGAAAGACACAGGGGGCGAAGGGCTGTGAAAGTGTTCTTGTGATCATTCAGATATAACACCCTGCAAGGCTGAGGTGTGCGTGCAGGGATTGACTGATTATCTGGCACACCAGGCAAATCTCGCTGATCTTGAACGCATTTTGGGTCCCCTCTGGTCTGTCATTAAAAATAATAGATTAGATGCATTTTTACCCCCGATATCTCAATATTGTCAGGCCTCTAATTTCCGATTTCCACCTGCACAAGTATGCGCGCAATCACGCACGCGCATCTGAGCATTCGTGGACATGAAGGTTGACACTTGCATCCAATGTGCACTTTTGATACACACCTCAATTTAAACATGAACGAACAAAAAGTAAATGGGTGGTAGAAATGGTCCGCACACACACACACACACACATCAACACACACAGCGAAGCAGCCCGCGTTGATAAGCACACATGTGTGTATACCACGCTGCTGGCACGCATTCAGGCGTGGAACAGTACATGACAAGTTTCCACAATGCCTTTTTAATAACACGGTGGTACGCCCACTGACTACACGTCTTCAAAATGTGTTCAAAACACCAGACGGTGACTGACACCGGAAGCTCTCATCTTTTCTGCGGTTCCAGGACTGCCCGCTGAACTCGTCTAAACCATGATTAATATTAGTTAGCCGCACGTCAAGGACGACCAAGCAGTGGCCGGTAACCGTGGATACTATCGAGCTAGACATTTATTTCAGTTCCACCCAGTAGCCAACCCATGAATTTAAGCATGCAATATCATCCACACATATCGCTGGCAGAGTAGAACGCACTCTCTGGGACTTACTAGTACTCTTGTGTTCTGAGGCGATTTACAGAAGCAGGCCAATGCTGGCGTCTGACGCGAGTCAACATAAAAATCAACCGCAGAGGATGTCCAGTGACGGGAAAGTTACCTTTAAATTAATATTAATTCATTACTCAGAGCCACAAGCAAAGCCTTGGACATGCAAAAAGACTTTTTCCAATCCTCTTCCATTACCACACCATTCACAAAATTGTCCAACCAGATGGAGGTTCTCCCAGGTTTTACCCAAATCCTGAGTCTTTTGGCATGTCTGGTTACTGGTGACAGCGTGGACAAAATAACCTGGTTCAGATCTTGTATCCTTTGCTGGCCCGCTTCTAGCTCGAAATATTGCTGACTGCTGACATCACACGCGTTGCTCGCGTGGAGACATGATTCTGACTCCTCAAGCGTAAACAAAGCCACCCCCAGCAGGGGGTATGCATAGTCCAGATCACCGCGGTGCCCCGCCTCCCTCTGCCCCCCTGGCAGCTCCACCTACTCTCTGAAACGTCCGCCCCGACCCGAGACACCACCCGGGGTCCGGGCCGAAGCCCGGTCCGCGACCGAGTGGGACGAAGGGGCGAGGGGAGACGGGCGTTGGCTCGCCGCCTCCTGTTTATGGGTTGCGCACGGCAACCCATCAACCAAGTCGGACGGGGTCACCTCCCGTCCGACTTGGTGTCTCACCAAGTGAGACACCAAGTCCGCGGCCAACTTTTCTCAAATTCGTCCATTTTTTCGTCCATCTCTATTGCCTCCCTCTATTCTATTATGTTCTCTGTCGCTGTCTATACACGCTGTATGTTGTCGTCTCCTCTCGTCTCGAGCGAGAGAGATTCGCGGGCCTGCTTGCAAAACGGAGACAGCCCACTCTCGGTCTTGACCAATCACAGCCGCGAGGTGAAGTCGGTTAGTAGAACCGAGGGCTGTGGTCAGGATGAGAGGTGTGGAGCGTCCCACCGACAAGTACCGAGGCACATTGATGACGTGTTGTCGTTTTTTTAGCGCAAAAAACTATACCACGGCGGTCTTCTCCCCACCCCACCATGAATTATGCAGGGCCCTTAAGGGTTTATAAGGAGATGCCTATGCGCATTCTCTCTCTTTGTGACCGGTCTTATATGAATAAACATATCACAGAGAGAACTTGGAGTTGTCCCGTCGTGCGTAATTCCCCCAGCATCACGGCGGTTTCCCGACCTCCAAAATACATATCTGGCGTGCACACACTAAAATTTCACCTCTGATTCCACCACTGCATTCACCGCAACACCCCCTCCTACCTGAAGGAACTAGTAAGCCTCCAATCTGCATCCCGAAACCTCCTTTCTTCAAACACTATGCGAGTTGTCCCGTCGTGCGTAATTCCCCCAGCATCACGGCGGTTTCCCGACCTCCAAAATACATATCTGGCATGCACACACTAAAATTTCACCTCTGATTCCACCACTGCATTCACCGCAACACCCCCTCCTACCTGAAGGAACTAGTAAGCCTCCAATCTGCATCCCGAAACCTCCTTTCTTCAAACACTATTCTCTTCAAACCTGTCAACACCAAACTCCCCACCATGGGTAACATCCAAAAGAGAAAAATGTACCTCTTCAAAAGAAGCATTCTCATAGTTACACTGTTCTGTTACAGGTAATGTTTTAGCATAATATGTATCTCTTTTGATTTTTCATGTTTTTTCTCCCCCCGAAGAAATTTGAGATTTTCTTGAATGTAAAGTGTAATAATACAAATAATAAGTATTATTATTATTATTATTATTATTATTATAGCTTAACCCAATGGACCCAAATGGGGGATATAAGCAATTGATCACTTACAACTTTTTCCTATTTTAATTCCATATTTAAGTTGTTGGTGTATATTATGTGTTAAGATAACAGGGTGTGTATTATCTCTAGTGTATATGGTGTATATTATGTGTAGGGTATCACATGTTGTGCATTTGTCTCTATGTCTTTATACCAGCAGAAAAAAATCCTAGTCTGTGATGCTGTATCATTGACAATGGCAATAAACTTCATTCTGATTCTTCTGAGGTTTGGCTACACAAAATCAAATGCAGTGATTCTAAGATGCTTTACTGCCGTTTTTGTCCGTGGGGCTAAGCTATGCTAACAAAGTACTGCTACTCGCCAGAGTGAGTGCACGCACGGAGGCGAGATCGGATTGTATGGACTCGGATAAGTTCACTTTCAAGATGGCTGAATTGAAGATGGTCGGATTTTTCTCGATGGATTTGCCTCAAACATTTTTACCTTTGTTTTCGAGCATGTACCTTTAGCAGTCACGACGACCGCATAGCCCTAGTTCAGAGTTTTAACATTCACAAAGCCGTATTCACTTCCTGGAACTAATTCACCAGTTCTAGAGGAAAACAATATTATGGCGACCGTTATATTCACTCTGGGATTTTCAAGCATCTTTGAACCATCCAACAGGACCTTGCACAACAGATCGATGGCAAAGTTATACATGCTCGAGCCACCAGGAAGAAGAGGGCAATCTATTTCCTATAGAACTTTGCAAAGGTTTTTTTTCTTTCTCACAGAAAGTAGGCCGGATGAATCATGACAATCATAACCAATCTATAGTCACACAACGAGTATGGAATTATTTGAACAACTAAAACACCCCATGAGTCACAGCCAATGCCCTTTCCAGCATCAACGCTTCTGTGCTCCTAAGTGTGTCTTGCGAGCATATGCGCCACAAACCATGTTCCCAGTGTAATTTCCTGTGACATTCCATATAATTATGCTACTCGTTTGGGAAAAGCACTTATATGAAATAGTATTTTAAAAATGCAAGCTGTTAGTGATATGTTAATTATGACAGATTCTAAAAGGCAGCAGTCAACATAAATCATTGTGGGATTGGGGTCTGTCTTATAAGGGTGTGCCAAAATCTCGATACTACGATATATCGTGATATTTCGTCTTGCGGTACGTTATCGATATGCTGAGGCCAAATATCGATACTTAACTGCACAATATACATACAGCCGTTCTAAACATATTCTCTCACAAAAACCCGCTACAGAATTGGTTCGGCGGGTCGCTGCAGTGTGATGAGTGTCTGTGTGTTCGACTGTTCGCTCGGACACGGGGCGAGACGCGCCGCGTCCCCGCAGCGCGCTGGGACACGGACGTTTGTGTATGTGTTGGCCCGGAGCGGAGGAATCCTCCTCCGCTGAAGACACAGCGTGCTGTGAGTCCGTGCTAGCGCTGACACGGAACGAAACATGTTGTACGATGCGTGTTGTTGTTGTACGAAGCGCTGTCGTACGAAGCGCTGCCGTGGATATATAGTAACAAAATAATCTCCAAAACACGGAGCGAGTACCCGCTGCAGTGGATATATAGTAACAAAATAATCTCCACAACATGGAGCGAGTACCCGCTGCCATGGATATATAGTAACAAAATAAGCTCCACAACACGGCGGGTACTCGCTCCGTGTTGTGGAGATTATTTTGTTACTAAATGTCCACGGCAGCGCCGTGAGAACTCGCAGCCGTATCCACAACACGCTTCGTACAAAATAATATTCTCCAGAACGCGCGTGGTACAACAAGTTTCATTCCATGTTGGGAAGACACAGCACCCTGTGGCTGCAGCCGATGAAGACTCATTCCGTGCCGGGCGAAAACAGACACAACACGCCACAGACAACCCCACAGCTGAGAGGGCTCTGCGAACAGACATCCAACAGGCGCTACCAATCCGCTAGGCGGATAAAGTAAAATAAAGTTAAGAAAAGACACAAGGAGGCACAAACTGCAGCTAGCGCTAGCCAATGCTAGCACTATGGGCCGTGCACAGC
The DNA here is from genome assembly GCA_900302395.1 of Bregmaceros cantori. Lineage (NCBI taxonomy): Eukaryota > Metazoa > Chordata > Actinopteri > Gadiformes > Bregmacerotidae > Bregmaceros > Bregmaceros cantori. The sequence goes on from OMKY01221608.1 coordinate 13,393, forward strand.
ACGGAGCACACGCCCACTTTGGGCCAAACCATTTTACCATCACACAAAGGGGTGGAGAGATATATGGTCTATCTTGACACAGATATCGTGATGTATTGTGGGTGAAATTTCTTGCAATATATCGATAATCGTAGCATCG
>OMKY01221609.1:0-10478 GCA_900302395.1 Bregmaceros cantori
GATGTACTCACATCTCCCAAGGACGCACACTTCATCCGGAAAACCAGTGCCGATGTAAAGTGTCGTAAAAACGGGCGTTGTCATACCTAGTGGACCGAACCATTACTGGAACTAGGGGGGTTTTAACAGTGATCTTAAACACATTTAACCGACCATTAGTGACAAAAAAATACATTTTATTTTTTTTTTACATTTATTTTTTGCATAATTTGAGACACCCCTCAAATTTAGCTTTTGAGGCTTTCAGGGGGGTTCGTGGGTCATTCGGGGGGGTTGGACCCCCCCTGACCCCCCCGTATTTCGCACTATGTATATATGTATGTGTGACGAAATAAAGTATCTTATCTATCTTATCTTATCTAACCACATCGACTCTGCTACCACATTGCTAGCAGGCAGCTCTGCAGCCACCTCAACTATGTAGGGACGGGGATTTCGAGGCTTCTGAGACCTCGAGCGGTTTGCATCGAAACGACGACACTCTTGATACGTCAAAAATTCCGTACTGCCGACCTCTGGTGGTGGTTTTTAGGAATTGCATTGTGTTTCTCGTGACGTCACACATCGCATGTGTTCTTGAATAAAGCTCAATTCTTAGAAAAAGGTTCATGGTTTCTGTCTGCTGCGGGGTGATAAAAACTTGTGGCCATTGTAACAGTGCCATTGCGACACAAACTTCCCTTGTGGTGCACAACATTGGTCAGACTCATTGCTGTATTGTGTCATAATACGTGGGTGTCCCTCTCAATGAAACCGAGTGGTCACACACTAACATTCTGAGCTAACGTTCCTCAAAAAAATAAATATAAAATGTAAATATAATGTTACCACATTGCTAGCAGGCAGCTCTGCAACCACCTCAACTCTCCTACCACATTGCTAGCAGGCAGGGCTGCAGCCACCTCAACTCTGCTTACACACTACTCTACTTATACCTGGTCGGCTCCCTGGTGCTGCTGTTTCCCAAGACTGTTCCTGCCTATTTTGAAGATCTGCAGGACGCGTCTGCATTTGGCGGCTTGCCCCGGGCTCAATGGCTTCCCCGGGGTTGGCTAGTGATCCCACTATGACTACCCCACTGAATACTTTTCACTCCCTCTGAGGTTTGCCGCAGCAAGTCTTCTGCCTGTGCGGTCATGGAAAGGGGAGTCTATTTCTCTTGTCAAGTGATGGACACCCTGACCAAGTGAGAAGGAACGGGTTCTGAATTTTCCTGCTCCTGATGTCAGGTAATGTAAAACCTACGTATCTTAATCAATAAGATTGACTCCATCAAAATATGGGTCTATTCAACCCAACTCCAATACCATTGTTCTCTCTACAACCTGGCTAAGAAATTTGATAACAAATTATATGCTTTTATAAGAGCTTTTAGTCATTAAAGGATCGCTGCAAAATGGCTCAGAAATTGTTGCGTTTTGATGCTACCACCTACCCGCTGCCTCAAACGAAGCCACAACTCTACTCTCCAGCCGCCTTTATAATTATAACAGGTGCAGGCTCTACCACCCACCACGGTCAACTTTATGAATCATTAGGATGGCTCTCCCTTCACCAAAGAAGAACATTGCACATGGTGATTTTTATCCTGAAAGCATTATTAGGAATGCTACCGGCTAATATCTCCAGACTTCTTTTATATTTCCAGACTTCTGTCTTTTAATACATGCTCTTTCAACCCCAGATGGGCAACAAATATGTTTATTTTAAATATTCCTTTCATGCAGATTGGATTTGGCAAAAATGGAAAATTATGGAATAGTCTGCTGTAACAGTAGTTTACCTGTCTGCATCATCCATGAGCAGTGGGATGCTTACATGTAAGAGGAACACCAATCCTGGTTGCTGCCAGGCTTACATGCATATGTCACGTCCATGCCGGTGTGTGCAGTCTGTGGAAGAGCATGCCACAACAGTCTATACGAGTGGTCTCAAACTCAAATTTCCTGGGGGCTGCTGGATGCCATATCTGGATGAGGCTGGGGCGCATCAGATATTCCACACAAAAAAGTCACAAATGTGACTCATTTTTACCTCACAAAAGATGTCGCTTATGTTGTTGTAAATAATTACTTAGCTGGACGTGTGATGTTGTAAATCTATTTCGATGACTTATTTCGGCTGCACTCTGCAAGTCATTAGTGAACAGCCAGATTCATGCCATTTACTGTGTATGATGATGCTGCCACCTGTCGTTTCACTTGTGTCTCTGGAACGGGTGCACACCTGCGTTCTGACGGCTCCACGTTCCGACATGTATTTCGGCCGCCATCATTTGCCGTGATGTAAAGTGCAAATCCCAAAAACGACCCGCTTACTTTGTTAGGGTCCCTTCAAAACCCTAACCATAACTATAGCCCTAACCCTAACCTGACCCCTAACCTTAACCTAACCCTGATCATTTTTGGTTATCAGAACGCGGAGCCGTTGGAACTGTGGGTGCCCCCACTCCGGAAACCGCTAGAATGTTAATTTGTGTGCAGATGTTGTACACATAATGGGGTGGGCCCGTGGCGTAGCCGTAAAATACGCTGTGCCGGGAGGCGACCAATAGTCTTGTCCCTGTAACTTAAGACCAACATGCAGCACCATGAGATCGCTTCCCCTCACGGTCATATACTGCAGTTCCGCTCGTCCTCGCTCTCTCACCCCCCCCTTCACACTAACGCTGTCAATAAAATGAGAAAATGGCGCTTGAGCCGAATAAATACCTTGGAAAATATAAAAATGAAATAAGTCATGATGGCAAGTTCATTCAGATCCGTGCACAACTTTTTCAGTTATCCTGGTGACAGACAGACAAACAGACAAACCAACATAACCTGCTTCTGCGGCACAGCCCCGGCAGGTAATAACACATCACATTTTTTTCACAAATCAATGTGTATTTTATTTCAAACATTTCATGAGTTAATGGCGGTGTTCCTGAAGCAGTAGCATTCCAAAAATGTTTTGGAAATTAATAATCATGACAGGACTTTTGTGCTTATGTATTTTTGCAGTTGACCTGCGGCAATTAATCAAGTAATCATTTAATCTCTAACTTTGATTAACATACTTAAACCGTAAAGCCGATAGTGTGCAACATGTGCACACTATCTTCTGCTCACCGGCAATGGTACATGTATGCCCAAAATCGAGGCCTCCATCTTTAATTATCGCGCTCCATCTGTGAATTGGTCTCCTGTGATTGTTGTGGTTATGTTGTTGAAGAAATCTGCCGCCAGGTTTTGCAAACAAGACATTCTGTTGGTATTTATACAGGTTGATAAGCTCAATACGCGTATCCATGTCACCCGAGCTGATGGGTAGTGAATGCATCCAAACAGGACGAACATGGCAAAATGCTACGTTATACAAATATGGCAAAAACTAATAACTGTCATGCTGCCGTCTGCCTGAGTGAGCACCCGTCGTGAATATTGCCATCATTGAATTATTATAAATACACCGCAAAGTGTACCAGCCGTGGCAGCGGCCATACAAGGCACTCACCACAGGTAACATAGACAGTCAGGATTTGAACCGCCGACCTTCATGTCCATAGTCCTCCTTATTTATTTCATATCGCAATAATGGACTGCATCTCAACAATCACTCAGAGATTGCAAACCTGCACCGTAGTGGTACAAAAATTTTTACTTTTGGTGCTAGCAGTATGTGTAACAAGCCATTATCAATGCAAGTGCTTGTAGAGTAGTAACCTGGCGAGCCTGAACCAACGCATCGTCCACGCATCGCACATCGCTCTGCGCAGGTGCAATTTCACGTGCGGGAGACGCGGCCACACGTGACGTCACTACAGAGAACGGGGATTGTTCACCCGCTAATAATAATGAAGTATGCTTGTTATGTTACTTATAGGCTACAGAAATGCACCAAAGTGAAAATGAAAATAAATTGAATAATTTCTTTCTTTCATCATTTCTAACAACTCTGCAAAATGTAATCCAGATCCATGCTCAACTTTTTCACTTATCCAGGGGACAAGCCAGCTCGACCAAAAACATAACCTGATCCGCTGCTCCGCCCCGACGCAGGTAATAAATCCACACTCTTACAATCAGAGAACAGGGCAGATGCCCTGCCTCCTTTCAGTGACTCATATAAAAGTATCTCGTCAAATGGGAAGATGTCACAATGGGCCAGAGAGTTGCCTAGGACCATCTAGTAATGTCTGTGAGAGGATTCGATATTGTAGGCCCTACGGTGCAGCTATTGTCATTACGTTTCCAACAAAATCCTCTATCATGTGATCATATTGTTTAATGAACTTGGTCAGCAACTGTGAGTAAGTGTGAGTAAGTAGTTCAACTGAATTCCAACAAATTTCAGGACAAAATGAAACCCTACAAACTCGGATCTGGTGCAAAATTGTGAGGGGAATGTTCCTGCATTTGCAACTGACTTCACAGATGTTACAGATATTATGTTTTAATAATTTAATTATTTTATTTTGCTTATCATTAGATTATTGTTGCCTGCAATGTTTTCCTTTGTGTGGACCAAAACGAATAGCTTTCATTTACATGTTTCATAGTTGTAGATTTTTTTTTTTTCTGCAACAGAGAAATAGATCTATAAGTCTTAATAGGGAGTAATGAAGCAATAATATTCTAATAGAACATATCTTTTAACTTTGCTGTAGTTATTTTGAATTGAAAGGGCATATCGTACGTATTTCATACAGTCCAACAGCGTTGCCATGATGGGTTATAGGTTCTCACCATGCACACACCACATCACTCATTGGGGACTTGCACAGTTTTCATGCCGTCGTATTGACAGTCATCGTTAAGCAGGTTGCCGCAGCTACAGCGGGCGCTGTCTGATCAACTGATGTTTACCACGTACAAGATCGGAATAGAATAAAAGTGGGTCCCGTGCGCTCTCTAATTCCTTTTCAAAATGTCATTCAAGAGAGCTTGAGAGAAGTTGCTTCATGCACTTGGAGATCAGCTCATTTCACGGGAGGAGTTCTTGTTACTTTATAATAAGAAATATAATAAGCTCTTGTATTTGTGGGTTTGTCAAAAATAAATAAATATAAATACAATGCTCATTGAAGACTCAGGCGTAGTCGACAGTACGGGATGTTGTCTCTCTCCGCGTAGTACATCAGCCTATGACGGCAAACCAGGCCGGCAGTACGGCTCAAGTCTCGATCCCATCAAGATTCGGGTGCCGCCACCGTCGTGAAAACCATGCTTAAAGCCCCTATTCACTGCTATAGTCCTAGCAAACATGATCATCAAAATAAATAATTGTGCCAAAAATGCCAACTATTCCTTTAAGACAAAATACCTACTACCACATCATAGTATGATAAGCTTTATTGTCATACATTTTTCTTCTTCTCTCTCCATCTTTATCTCTCACTCTCTCCCCTCTCTCTCTCTCTCTCTCTCTCTCTCTCTCTCTCTCTCACACACACAAGCACACAGACAAGAATACACACCTTAACCTTCCGCTAATTTTGCCTAGTCCCCGGTGAACATTTGTAGATTCATGGAGGGCAACAAAATCTCTGGTGTGTCCGCTCTAAATATTTGTCTGTGCTGTATTTGTGTGATCATTTCATTAACGATCGCTGACAAACACCAAGCGTTCAGACCCCCCACGTCCCCAACTGGCCCTCTCCGACCCCCACCCCGCTCATTGCTCAAGTCGCGGCCCTTGGAAAGATTTGCTGATGCAGACCGAGGCCACAATTTGTCAGAAAACATTTTGAAAGGAGAGCGTCAACATGAGGGATGCGTGTCGGTGAGGCCGTGGGGTAGGGGTGAGGGACAGAGCGGGACAGAATTGACATGAACCAGAAGGTGGGAACGGTGGCGGGGTGAGGCCTTGCCGCGGTGTTCTTGTGGGTGCAGGCGGGTGGCTGACGGCTCTCTGGCTCTCTGTGTGTTTGAGGTCGCTGTCAGAAGTTGGAAGTTTAATTGATGCCAAAGGCGCGGGGGATCGGGCCGCAGAGTTTACAGTCACGTGGGGTTCAGCACCTCGCATTGTTTAAAACAAAGGCCGGCCGTGTTGCACAGTGCTGCCTCCCTTTGCGTGAGAGCCATGATGGGTCCGATGTTGGCGCCTTCATCCAAGAGGCGGCCACAAAGTAGACTCGGAGAAATTCAATTTAATTCAGAGTGTGGGCTGACGTTTTTCTTCCTTCTCTCCAAAGATAGAAAGAGAGAGAGAAGAGAGAAAGAGAGAGAGCGTGCGATGAAGAGAGAGACAGAGGCAGCAGAGCCTGTGACTGTATGCCGTGTTTGCATTTAGGCATAAACTGGGCACAATAACTTGCCTGACACACTTGAATGTAGTCATTCACTCGTGAAGGCACTGACAGAACAGACACAGAGATACACACACACATATACATATACACACACGCACACGCACATAGACACCTGTGTGTATGCACTCATATACAAACCCTGCAGGATATGCACACACAAGCATATATCTGCATATAAGACGCATGCACACATCACAGCTACACAATAGGCTAGTTATACAGTGACATCACGGCTTAGCGACATTTTGGTGGTATCATCGCAGTCAGACAAACAGGCAGAGCGTTTATTTGTATAACATTGTCCGTTTCAAAGACTTATTTTATTGATTTATCCATGGTAATATGCTATCATTCGGCAGCATATATTTGCCCCTATGTAATGGACGTGAAGTGGCAAGATATACCACTTAACCCTATGTATACGTACACTTCACTGTATGCCCCCAAGCCGTTTCGTAATGTGCAACAACCCTATTTTGTACCTGTATGTGTGTTGAATTATATAGATTATAACAACGAGTACTACCAACACAATACACACGCATGAACACAACACCCCCAACATATACACACAAATACACATGCACACAGGAAGTGAATGCTGTAGAAGTTGACAGCACTGTTTTATTTTCAAGTAATTTTTTGGGCGCAGGCGCCGTTCTTCATTCTTTATTGCGAGAGATAGAGACAGGATTAAATCGGAAACTGGGATGAAGAGTCGCGTAGGCGGGGGGAGACATTGCAGAAAAGCCGGACAGGGGATTTGAACCTGCGGCACTGCTCGACCTGTGGTCTGCAGGACACGCGCGCCCCCTACAGCGCTGTTGTTTTAGCGCTGGTCCCCAGCACCGCATCAGGTATCAAGTTCCACAGACCAGCCACTGCGTGTTGTGTCTGCCAGCTAATAGGAAGACTGACCAATGAAACTGTTTGGAGAAGACAGCCACATGCAGAGAGGGATCTAGTGGGGGGGGAGGAAAGCGACAGAGAGAAGTGCAGAGATGGAGAGAAAGAAAGGAATGGAGAGAGAGAGAGAGAGAGAGAGAGAGAGAGAGAGAGAGACGGAGCACTCTAAGAAAGAGAGATGTGTATAGATTACGTATGGTGGATCAGGATGCCGTATGCATAGGAGAATGTGAAAAGGTGGGTAGAGACAACTAGAGACAGAAAGACTGAATAAGACGCCATAAAAAGGCAACATATACAGAACATCTTGATCAGACAAGTGAACAGTGGTGTGTGTGTGTGTGTGTGACAAGCTGTGTACTGGCCGGTTCCCAGCAAGTGGACACTTGACATGTCAGATAACGAGGCAGTGATGACCCTCCCAGGACGTGCACACACACACACACACACACAAAAACACACCCATACATACACAGTCTGGAGAAAGCGCATGGAAGCAATACAGAGAAATGAACCTTGTTTGCAGTCAACGACACAAAAACGCACACAACGAGAACAGAAAGATGTACAATGCCACTTATTCTAATTGAGATTTCATAACATCAAATGTTTTATTGTTGAATTGCATTGTTGTTGGTCCCAGCACAACACACACACCAAAGACACACACACACACACACAAATATTGTGGAATATTAGCTTCAACACAAATACATGTGCCAGCCATAAATGTATTCACTTTGATGTCTGCTATGACTGGAATAAACATGACCATGATTGCAATCCTCTTCCCATTTCCAAGACCTCACCTGTTTCAAATTGCCTCTACCGCTCCTTCAACTCCACCCATTCTACTTGGAACTATTTTCCTCTTGTTAAGTGTTATGATTACATATGAAATGCATTATTATAGTTATTATTATCATTAGGATTATCCACATAGCACCAGTATTGTTGTTATTTATATTTCAGAAGCGGCAAACAGTGAATATTGACAAAAAAAATTATAGAAGACTTTTTTTTAAGTTATTTTTTCTGCCGTCAGCGCCGTTTTTCCATCTTTATTGGATAGGATTAGTCGGAAATTGGGTTGAAGAGATCGGGGGTAGACATTGTAGACAAGTCGACGAGCGTAGTCGAACTCGCGACACTGCAGACGCTGCGGTAGGTGTGGTGTCCATAAGCGCTCGGCCAACGCGGACCCCGATTTGGAAGACTTTTAACATTTCTTCTCTTTCCCCTCGCCTCAATGTTCTGATATTGTTGTACTTTACCAGGTCAGCGTGTCTCCTGGTGGATTGCCCTAGAGTCGGCCACTACCTAATGTGGGACACCTAAGCTCTATTGGCTCTGGCTTGTCCCTAAACTAATACATATCAGTGAAACTATGGTAAAAGCAAACTATTGTAATGTGTCAAACGTCAAGTTCAACTGTTCAACACTAGATTTCACTGTACCACATTGTACAGGTGACTGTCCCACATTAGGAAGCCTGAAAAATGGGCCCACATTAGGACAATTGACCCTACTGTTGTTTCTCACATACAAAGCCATGTATCCATGCAATATGTTGTCACACACACACTTACTGACTATCATGCAGACGCTGCACCTGCCTAATTCTCCTCTCTCTACCTATATCCTTATTTAACATTGGCGTGGGATTTACTGCATCTGTCTGCCACGGTGCTGTAAATACTGCCAGTTAAACGCAATTCATTGCTACTAAATCACATGCGGGTCTGCATTTTTTCCCTTCCCTTCTTTAATTTCTGGTCTTTCAAATGTAAATTACATCTATATGTCTTTGGACTCCCCACCTTTCACTGTCTGGTTCACTCCCATTCTCCACGTCCCTCACTCGATGGATTCTGTCCCCTCCAACCTCTCTCTAACTGTCCCTTTCTCTGCCTCTCTCACTCTCTCTTCTCTCTGCCCACCCCCTTTCTCTCTCCCTTTCTCTCTCTCTTTCTCTCTCTCTCTATCTGCTTCTCTCTTTCTGTCTGACACCACAATGTGGATTTAATTTCTTGAGCTTGCGTCAGATTTTAATGCAATAAACTGCTTTTCAAATGCATCCATTTCATCCCAGGTAAGATTACAAGACCGCTGGTGTCGAATGTGTTTAAAATATGATGGAGCATATTTCAATCAGGGAGTGGAAAACAGAAGGAAATCTATAAAGAACGGTTGAAAATAACAATGATTATTAAATAATAATGATTATTCGAACTACAGTGAACTATATTGGGGTGTTTGTTAAAAATGGTGGGTTTATAATAACTGTACTTTTTTGTATTGATTTGTTCATTACAATTAATTCTTACTATACTGGTACTCACGTGGCTGTGGGGTTTCCTCTTATCATGGGTTTTAATTGTTGTACATTTTGCATGCTCATGTCCATATGGCAAGTTCCTTTTCTGACCTGCTTCTTCGCTCCCGATCCATTGTCAGGGCTGTCAGCCGATAAAGAATCACTTGACTCGCTGTAACCAGTTCAAAAGGCAGCCGGGAGCGCGCGGAGGATCCATGGAGAATCGGCCAAAGGCACACCCCCACTGCTGGCGCTATCACTCCCATAGAGATAGCGATATTATTGATGGGCCACTTATGCTAATTTCTTTAGAAGAGGCGTACACTTTTTAATATATATTTATTTATTTTTATATTTTGCTTGTGTTCGAGGAGTGTGTGTGTGTGTGTGTGTGTGTGTGTGTGTGTGTGTGTGTGTGACGGTGTGTGTGCGTGAAATAAAACATTTCATCGTCACACTGGAACACGCCTGCGTCTTTCCTTCCTTTCTCAGAACACCCCAGTCTCTTCTTTGCTTCCACTGATCATTAATGGCCGGCATGAAAATGCAAAGGACGAATGAGATTATAGACGGAAGATGAAGCGCGAGTAGTTAGAAAAGGGAGAGCATGGGGTTACGGTGAAGTGTTAAAGAGGCTTGAAGTGGCAAGAGACACACACACTCACTCTCTCTCTCCCTATCTCTATCTGTTTCTCACGACCACAAACACACGCACACACACACACACACGGATGCACGCGTTCGCACTTTGCGACCCCTTCGCGCCACTTTGTCTATCTCTCTGTTCATCTCCCTCTCTGTTCATTTCTGTCTCGCTCTCTGCCCCCCCCCACTCTCTCTCTCTCTCTCCCCCTCTCTCTCTCTCTAACCCCCTCTCTGTCCGTTCCTCCCTGTCTCTCGGTCTTCAGCCTTGCATGCCCCGCATGCCCCCTTTTCCCACCGCTAATCTGTTAGGCGCGTCCC
>OMKY01221613.1:0-15671 GCA_900302395.1 Bregmaceros cantori
ACTGACTGAATTGCTCTGCATGAAAGGTGATATATAAATAAAGTTAGATTTGATTTGATCTTTACCAGTGGTTTGCAAACTGGTACGCCGAGCACACACTGGTGGTGCGCGGGATTACATCATAAAAATTCTATTAAACTGCCAGAGGCGGGACACGAACCAAGGTCTCCCACACAGCAGAGCATCACACTACCAGCTAAGCCACTTCAGCAATGAGTGTGCATGGGAGTATATACATCGGAGTCACGGGTGCAAGCTGTGCCACTGCAGGCAGGCTGACGCACAGCAGACGATCGCCGTTTGTTGCTGATTAAAGTCGCATTTATTTTCTTAAAGGTTTTAAATTAGTAAACGACTATTTTCATTTGTTAAAATAACGTTCTTTGTAAAACGTAAACAAATGTATAAAATGGAAAGATATAAAGATGTATATTTATGTTGGAAATTCGTTAGTAAAGGAGTTTGGAAATTGTTGCACTTATCAAAGAATATAATTAGTATATAATATATTTTAGTACATGCAAGGAATTGATTTATCTTCATGCACCTTTGCTGATAAATTGCTTTAAATGATCTGAATCACAATTCATATAATTTGTTGGAAAATAAATGGATAGAAGTGTAAAATGAAATGTGTGTACATGTCAACTAAATATAAATATATACGTACCAGTACTTTTTAAATTTGAAGAGGTGTAAGTAAAACTATAAAACTAGGTTTTATATATATATATATATATATACTTTTTTTTTTTTCCGCTCAGTCGACAAGGTGGTAATTGGACGGCTGAATGTGGCACTTGGGATGAAAATATTGAGAACCACTGGTTTAGAGAGGAGCCAGAGCCACTGGAGCTTAGATGGCCCACTTTGGGTCAAGCCATCCTACATTAATTTTAATGCAGGGTGGATTTTAAGTTTGTGTCTGAGTAAGTAACTTAAATGTTGTACATTTGTTTGCAAATGTGAGCCAAAATTGAATACATACAGTTGACAAGATTGAGTCCATTCTTGGTGTGAATATTTTGGGGGAGAATATTCTCAATATTCTAGAAATATGTATTTTGGCATCCTTGGCAGTAAGTATATGTATTTAAGTATGTGTTTTCTATACGACATCTGTAAAGCCCTGGTCACAAACTGACATCTTTTTTGGCGCACGTCTTCTGCAAGGATGAAAATGTCTCAATGTTGGACAAGGTTGTCACTGTTTGTTGTGCTTTAACAAATATGTGCCCAAGTGTTGTAAAGGCTTAACTCAGATTCAGGAGATTCAGATTCAGGAGATCTTGCGTCCCCACCATGATTAGACTTTACAATGGACGTTGTGTTCGCTAGACGCCTCTTTGGATATGCTGGACATTTGTGTTCTTCTTGATGTATGATACGTTTTGATCAACACATCAGGTAAAAGATGTTGATTTTCCCAGGGACAGCTCTCACAGAAAATGTTCTGTGGTCCATTATAAACGCCCGGTGGCTAATAAAGAGCAGCTAGCAAGACCATGGCTTGTTTAATCAACCAGTAAAAATGCAACATTCTGCTTTTGTTAACTTTTTGCTTAACAAAAGTAACGGAATCATGTCTGTCCGCTACAGACACATGTTTCTGCACTTTTAGAAGTACTACTACTTACTTTTCCCGAACCAGGCTCATTTTTTTGTGTGTAAAAAAAATGCAAAAAATCCTAAGGGAATGTTTATTTTTTGTTCATGATTCATATCTTGTTTGCGTGTTCCTCACGAAAAAACGTTTGTAAAACAACAGTAGGGGCAAGCAGTGTTGGGAAAAGTTCACTTTCAACATGAACTAGTTTAAATTTCAATTCAGTACTTGTAAAATTAATTTGTTCATTCATCGTTCATAGGTCATCATTTTGAACTATGAACAGGTGATTCCCCAAAATTAACTTTAGCTATTTGTTAGTTCTTTTTTTGCGTTGCCACCAATTATAATTTGTCTTGACGGTGTACAAGCAGAGCCAAAGACAATATTTGACTGTTTAAACATTGGGTTACATTCTCAGAGGTGGATAAAAACGGTGCAGTTTGGAATGTGTTTTTTGCTGTATTTCTGGAAGATTTTTGAATTCTGATTGGAACAAATTTTGAACAAAAATACAGCTCCGTTCAATAACCTCAAAAAAAAGAGTGCATAGTTTAACGTCTCGCTCACGTTCGCCTAAAATACTAAGGAGTTCATAGCTATTTTCCATTCTAGAGAAGTAGCTTTCCCACAGCTAATGCATGCAGATTTAAGTATTCTGTTCAGACCAGTTGTGACTAAATTCACTCATTGTCACAAGAGTATTTTTGTCATCACCACAGAATACATTATTAAGACTTACTACTCATTATTAAGACTCACACACTGTATTGTGTCTAATATAAAATTGATAAATAATGGAGTAAAGCTAGAAACTAAACACTGAGCATACCAAACTTGCTTGCTGCTTTGAAATGCACAAAATAAGGAGATAGTGAAAATTAATTGACACAACAGGGGCAAAGCCACTGAAGGTCTGCTTGAGCAGCTTCTACCAGATCCACACACTGAAAATGGAAAAATTAAATTGTGCATACTGGATTGGCACATGTCGCCATGTTTGCAGGCACAGTCTCTTGCTGTGGCTTTACCACACTGGGGACAGCCGAGTCTAGGCAAGGATGTGGCACAGTAAATTGCTTTGCCACCTGTTCAGCTGAGGCCTCCAAAGATCATTGTCTGGACTGTTGCGTACAATGACGCAGTCCTTCTCGGTCCAGACAACAAAATCACAAAAGCTGGTACCTTTAACATAAATTTGAGTCTGCACTTGAGCATAATATGGGTGTTTCTTCTTAATATTTATCACACCCTTGTTATCAATCTGCTGACAGAAATTTTGCACGTTATGGCAGGCCTCATCGACGGCCATATTTTTGGCGCTTATGGGGCATTTGATTTCCAGACAGCCTTTTCCACAGCAAGCACTGTGATGATGGCGTCTGGCGATGCTCCTACTTGTGAAAAAGCTGGATTGACGAAGAACCCACACTTTGCAACATGATGTTCGTTGTGGTCTTGATTCAGATTGGTGATGTAGGTCTGCCTCGCCTTCTCTTTGTTTTGCAGTCCCCAGTTTGTTACCTCTGTTGTTGGTCCACGTGAGGGGTAACGCACCTTTTTCGCTGTGGTTATTTATGGAGTGGAGGTGGAAGCTGAGCACTCTCTGTGCATTGCAGATGCTGTAATTCTGCCTGCCCGTGCTGCAAACCAGAGGGCCGTCGCCGTCTTAAGGATCCTGCTGGGCATTTGACGGTGCGACGACAAAATCCCCAAACAGGTGCGGTAGCCTGGAAGGGCATGTTATGCTTTTTCCTTAAGGTTGTAACCCAGTAAGAGAATAGTCAAAGTTTTTTGTCTGCGTTTTATTTAGTTTCCTGACGACAACACACATGGAGTAGTTAAAAATAAATTAATATTATTTTTCGGCGCTGTGGATTAATCGCTTGCTGCATCTGCTTCCAGACCTCTCCCTTCCGACCCAAAGCCGGGTCCGTCGTCAGCAACTTGGAAAGAATATAAGTAGCTAGGAACATTCTGCATGAAATCTTCTGTCTGAAGACTTTTAATTGAAAAATAATAATTGAGAGACTCCTTGATTTGTTTATTTTCTTTGATGTTCTTCCTTGTTTTTTCGATAGAATTTGTATTCACTAATATACAGGTTTGCCCTTGAGGAATCCAACTCTTCTTCATATTCTGCTTGGGTTCATATTACAAAATTCCTCTCGGAATTCATAACACTAAATGGCCAATAAGCCTACACCCCATGGACAATGGCACATAATTTATGTACATTTCTGTGCAATACTCTTTTTCAAAATTCATATTAATCTAAATTTCATTCTTATTACTGCTACATAGCTCTGCTGGATCTCAGACTGCTGAGCGCATTCTGCCATTGAAGGTGTGTACGGTCTCCGAGGCGTTGCAAGTTTGTTGCACCTGTGGGGTGGGTTAACTCAATAGGTCTGAAGGGCGCAGACACGTGTTCCAATTGCTCAGGAGCATCAAGCTTTTCTTGGCTCTGGTTAGAGGGGGTGCCATTCGCAGTTCAGGGTGCCTAGCCTTTGCCCCCAGGACCTTTGCCAGATGTGCTGCTGTGGCCCTCCTGCTGCATGCTCAGGATACTGGCGACGACTGGCTGGTTGAGGCAAAGTCGTCTCTGGAGGTAGAGTGGTGTTCAATGGAATTGCTCAAGAATGTGTTGGTGCAGTGTCTGAGAGTGGATCTCACCAAGAGCGCAGAGTGCCAATTTTATTGGCATGACATTGAAATGAGCAAAGAAGCGCATGGGGGACCTACTGCGTCTTATCGGGGGGTTCCAGCCACAGGTTTGGGGATTCTATGTGGTGGCACAGGAATAGATGTCTTCACCACCCAACAGTCACAGTCCCTGATGGTTCTCCAGGTTTACAGGATTGACATAGGGAGCTGCTATATGCCTTTCCATCGCTGGCCGATTTGGCCAACACGGCAGTGGGGGCATCTTGAGGGATCCTGTTAGTGGAAATCGAGCCCATGGACAACCAGTGAATACCAGTTGGGTGCCATGTTGCATCCCACAGAAATGATGGCACAAGTTCGTGGCTGCCTATCTCAAAATTGTACGGAGGTCGTGCCCAGCATGTACAAAATTGTACGGCCTGTACGTTTTTCAAAAGTAATTTTTTGGGCACAAGCACTGTTTTTCATTCTTTCATTGAGAGTTTGTGAACCCACGGCACTGCTCGACCTGTGCTCTGGGGGATGCGCTCTCTACCTGCGCCTCCCACGGCCTGTGCAATTTTGCCCACATTTTTTGCACTTAGACAGGACGTTTTAGCACGTACGCCGGGTTGTGACCAAGTTTGCCCCGCTGAGCGAGTTGAAAACCTGTAAAATATATATTTTTTTAATAAAAGCAAAGCACTGGCTTGCGAGTGTGTGTGTGTCTATGCACTCTAAACACTAACAGCTGACCTTGTAGAGAGGACCTCTCCAAGGTCAAGTAGACAAGAATTGGTCATTTCATTTTAATGTGAAGTTTAATCTCATTATCTCCACTCCATCCTTGTGTGTACTCGCTGGCTCCGACCTGTAGTTTCTGTTTGACTCTCGTCTGCCCTTTGTCTGGCCATTGCCTGCCTTGGACGGAAATAAATAAATAACTGTCAGTGTGTGTCGCAACAAACAAAAAAAACCTGAAAAGAAACACACAATGAGCAGGAAGTCATAAAATGTCATACAACGGCTAATTTCACGGTGCGCCGAGCAGAAAGTGCATTTTCCTGCAATGACTTTGAGAAGAAGAAAAAACATAATTTCTTAAAATGCCATTAATCCCAAAAATGGCACATGGCGCAAACTTTCAGCGCGCGGCAAGTGACCTCGTGGGTTTCGGTTCCCTGCAATAATGTTTTACAACAATGAGACCAATCAAAGCTGATAGCATATTTGTGCGGGTCATGTAAACAGCAATTTGCTGGCGACGACTTTGAAAGGAGACCAATGTATACGCCCGGCGACAAAGGCAATGTTTAAAAACAAAAATCCTCCGGATCGCTACTTGCTATGCAGCAGTGGTCTAATACGGCGTGAGGAACTGGTAATGACAGTTTGGAAATGCGTCGTGTATCAAGAGAAAAGGACCCTTTGCTCTTGACTATAATTCTATTCAGTCCCCTTTCTATTCAGCATGCAGAGAGCCAGCGCATTTTATTTGCCGTGAATACAGAATGTTGATTGGGCACTTCACAAAAGTTGAAGTTGCAGATTCTTCATAAGTAACCTTCTTGCAGTATGCGAGCAGAAATGTTAACTCATCCCGTGTGTGTGTGCGTGTGTACACGCAAACATGAATGGCGCAAACATGAACGCAAGATGCACAGTGTGTGTGCGTGTACACGCAAACATGAACGCCACTAACATGAACGCCAGATGCATAGTGTGTGTGCGTGCGTGCGTGTGTGTGTACACGCAAACATGAACGCCAGATGCTTATCGTGTGGGCGTGCGTGTGTGTACACGCAAACATGAACGCCACAAACATGAACGCAAGATGCATAGTGTGAGTGTGTGTGTACACGCAAACACAAACGCTGCAAACATGAATGCCAGATACATAGCGTGTGTGCGCGCGTGTGTGTACACGCAAACATGAACGCCACTAACATGAACGCCAGATGCATAGTGTGTGTGCGTGAGTACACGCAAACATGAACGCCGCAAACATGAACGCCAGATGCTTATCGTGTGGGCGTGCGTGTGTGTACACGCAAACATGAACGCCACTAACATGAACGCAAGATGCATAGTGTGTATGCGTGTGTACACGCAAACATGAACGCCATAAACGTGAACGGCAGATGCATAGTGTGGATGTGTGTGTAGGTGCATACACTTGCTCGCATGCGTGCGCTCCCATGTGCATACACATACGCACACACACACGCAAGCACACACACCTCTGAAGCTCTTGCGCAAGCACGTGCGGAATCCGTCCAAATAAAAGAATGCACTTTGACTCAGTGAACCTGTAAGCCTTTAAAGATGACAACTTCAGTCAATGGGATAGATTTGAGATTTCAGGGATTAAGTGGAAATCTAGGCTGGGATTGAATGAGTTAAAAGTAATTAACTGGTTATTTTTTAGGCACAAGTACCGTTTATGTGAATGTTAACAGAAGTTTACAAACGTGTGTATGCGGCAGCAACTGGCACTTCCTGTGGAACATGGAACCGTGCTAGTGGAAAAGGGGCTAAAACTCAGTATAGTAGTGAAGAGTATTAGCGCACCAGCGGTAAAGGGGCTTTGTATTCAGGTCACAACCAAAAGTTATGTGCATAATAGTACACTATTTTCATATTCCAAAACGAGCCTATTTTGATGTGCAATACATACTGATTTGTACTAAACGGTGTGGAGAAACTCTGCAGCTGTTGTGCAAATGCTAAAAAGGCTGGAGAACAGCATCAAGGTTGACGTTGCGCTCAACATGCTTTAGGTTGTGTTGAGAGGACACCTCTTAAACTGAACAGTAGTATACTCACTGAGAAAGGGCATCTACAGCCGATGTGTGCGTTTGTGTTTAATGTTTGTGTGTGGAGCTGCCGTAACGGGAAGAAGCAAAATGTTTTGGACAGATTTGCGTCTAATTTCATTACCTGCGCCAGGGTGGAGCCCGCAGAGTGCAGGTTATGTTTTCTCCTGTGTTGGTTTGTCCCCTCGATAACTGAAAAAGTTGAGCACGGATCTGGATGAAATTTTCCAGACTTGTTGGAAATGACGAAAGAAAGAAGTGATTACATTTTAGTGCATTTCTGTAGCCTATAAGTAACATTGCTCTGGATGAAAATTGCTATATATAAAGTTTGATTTGATATTAACGGGTGGCGTGTACGCATGAACGATCCCCGTTCTCCGTAGTGACGTCACGTGTGTCTCCCGCAGCTGCGCCCGTTTCCCATCACGTTCGGGATGTTTCAGAATTAAAACATGGCGGCTACACCACCGATAGCAACTTAAGGTTGTCTGCTCATTGCATCAGCTTGTATAGCGCAGCGGTAACAAACTGGACTTTAACTACAATCTCCCGAGTTCCAAATTCCTGTAGCACCGTAAACCGTTCCTTATCCTGATTAGCTCATACTGTGACATCATTGCATAATAATAAATAACAATACAGTTTCTTTACATTCATTGAAATCTCAAAGTGCTGGGTCATCAAAATC
Source organism: Bregmaceros cantori (assembly GCA_900302395.1). NCBI lineage: Eukaryota > Metazoa > Chordata > Actinopteri > Gadiformes > Bregmacerotidae > Bregmaceros > Bregmaceros cantori. The sequence goes on from OMKY01221613.1 coordinate 7,760, forward strand.
AAGAAAAGGATAAAAACGACGCTAGGAGTTGGTAAAGCGCTCCATAGATCTGCGGCATCCGAGCAGAAGTCCTGGTCTCCCATGGTCGGGAGTTTGGTGGTCATGGGTTTGGGTTGTTTGAGGTGCGGAGGTTACGGGATGCAGGTTGGAGGCATATTAGCTCTCTGAGGTAGTCCCTGCCCATCGGCTAAGACTGAACGTAGAACATATCGCTGGCTGATATGGACAAAGAACCATATTGTGGTATTCTGTGTTGTTCACCTTGGTATTGATATTTATAATAACCTTTTTTTTTTAAACACCTTTGCTGAGAGAGGGCAGCATAGCTCAATCTTCGGTCATTGTAGATAAAGCCTAATCTAAATAATGTATAAACATTGGCCACCATATAAACCATATAAACATTAGCAGCACATATAGTCACGTGACATTGCACACAGGCACGCACAAAAAGGAAAAATACCTCAAATAGCTGATATGGCAACAAGACAAGACACAATGAAGTCTTTTGAGAGGCACCGTTGCTTAGCCAGGTCTGGCTATGTGAACTGTAGCTGCTTCTCCACTACAAATTAAACTCAAGTCACAGTTCGGCGCATCTCAGTTCAGTTTAGTTCGGGTTAAGGGGAACGTGTCTCCACTTTCCTTAACGTGGTGGTGCCGAATTTGTTGCCGCAGGTGCTACATTTTTTTGAGGGAGGCTCGTCATGGGCAGACAAGCTACAGGTGTGGCAGATGGGAAGCCCGTGGACGATGTGCGGTATCATTTACTGTGATATAAAGTGCAAAAAAAAAAAAAGCGATTCACTTATTTTGTTAGGGTACCTCCAAAACCTCCAAAAACTTTTAGGCCTTCAGAGAAGGCCTAGAAAAATCTGGACAAAAAAGTTAATATATTTAAATATTTATAATTATAATTCAAAGGTATTTATGTATGTGTCTCATTTAATTGGATACATCATAATACATTAATAAATCGTCTATGTTCTAGAATTGGTTCCTTGTCAAGTTCACATCAGCAATGAAAGGGTTAATATACTCTGAAACATGTTATCCACTCAGAATCGTCATTCTCCATTCATTGTAATGGGAGTCCTTCTGCTCTCTCGATGAGGTCCCAGGGGGCTGGGCCACTTTACAACTATGCTTTTTTGGCGTGGAGAGTGATGGGGAAATCACAGTGGTTATGTCTTCGCCTACGAAGCTAAAGGTTCCAGGTTTGATTTGCATCAGAAACACTTCTTTGATTATTTTTTAATTTTTTTTTTATTTTTATATGCAAACTGCGTATTTACTGTTGATGTTTTTTCTTTGGGCGCAGAATGTTATTGTTGTCATGGTCTATTTGTTAATATCCTAGTCATTATTAAATGACTGCTGTTCACTTTCAAGTCATTGCACAGTTTTTTTCCCGCAATCATTACTTTTTTTTGGCAGTGAGGGCTGTAGTGAAGGCCCAGCTGTAATGTTCACGGTTCGCCACTGCTGGATACATTTTGTTGGGGGAGGACCCCCAAACTCCTTACACTTACATTTCTGCCTACGGCACTGGTACTAACCCTAACAAAATAAGCGAATCGTTTTGGGGATTCAAACTTTATCATAATGGAGTTATTTCGGTGCGACGAGCCCCCCCCCTCCCTTGTAAGCACTTTACATATTGCTCAAAAATGCTAATTTTCAGTTCATTGAAACATGTGACATCTGTCTCTCTGTACATGGGGTGTGTTTAATGTAAGAGCGTTGGCTAAGTCACTTTGCAGTCACAGCATTTGTAAATGCAAATGTTGCTAAAGACAGAAGCAAAGCGAACGCAGAGGCATTCACTGAAGCCTTGGGGGCAGCGTCGCTTCACAGCTTGTTGATCTCATGGGCGTTTCTTTTATTCTTCCTTCGCGCGCTCTTTCCCCCTCTCTCTCTCTGCCCCTCTTGTATTTCTCTCCATCTCCTTCGCCCTCCTCTCGCGACGGTCGTCTTTTCTTCAGTACGCCGCCGCCGCCTCAGAGCACAGCCACCATCATTAGCGGCGACGTGTGATGTGTGGAGGCGCGGAACACGTGCAATGATTCGCCTGCTGCAAGCACCATCTATTCCTCCCCTCACCATCACCACCACCCGACCACACCACCCTCTCCGCCTTTTTGCGACAGTTCTTTGCGTTGAAGAATGTGAGATAAAAAGAAAAAGCCGTTCAGAAATGGCAGTAAAGAAACCACGGGGCCAAGCGTGTTGTCGCCGTGGAATGGGTTAGAATGCATCGCTAATGTCCCTGGCGACGTGTAAATGCCACCGTTTACCGATAGAGCTAGTACTCACGAGATCTTTAACCGTCCCGCTTGGGTTGGCGCAGAGAACAATTGGAAAGGAAAACACTTAGCTACTCCTGTAATTCATAAATATAATAGCGTTATTTCCCTCCCATACACTCCGTTTGGCTTTGCCGAGCATGGTCGGCATATTTCAAACACAACCTAACCTTTTCTGCTGCAATGTTACCATGAACGTGACAGAAGGGAATCTATTTTTATGTATTGGTGGAAAGCGCTTCTCAGAAGTCAAGGAAAATGCCATAGGCGATGAATCCCATTTTTTCATAAAAATGTTGCAGGATAAAATGCCAATGGGCATTAGGTATATTAAATTTTTTTAAAAGCCAACCTGGCTGCCTTGCCAAAGACCTGATATTAATTTTGAGGCCATAGTCTTTGGAAAAAAAAAGGATAACGTAATCTGTACATTGGTCTGGTGCATACCAGCCTGCTGACAAATACTAAAGTTTTAATTAAAAATTAAACTCCATCAAAAAAAGCAATAATGCTAAATGAAAATTGATTTTAACGGTTTAAGAAATGGCTCAGTTCAGACTAGTCACTGGCTGTGCCTGAAATCCAAGAAAGCCTCACCACCAAGGACTCTAACATCAATGAACTGACCAAAGAAATCAAAGAACTCGGCATACGATTCAAATCCCTCTGGCGTACATTCGTCAGGTTCGAGTCCGAGACCCAACAGACCCTCAGCACTACTCATGAGCTTCTCCGTAAGCACCTACCGGAGTGTGCTTAATCAATAAGTGCCCACCCACCCCAGGCTCGAGAGCCTTGATCGAGCCCCCCCCCCAGGGGGGTTCGCCGACAGCCAGGTGTAATCTAGCAATCTGCTAATCCTGTCTATATCCATCTTTTCACGACCCATGTAACATTTTGCAATGAATGCCATCTCTATAGCTGTGTAACATGTTGACATGATTAATGGCTCTGTACTGTCTGTCGTTAAATACATATCATTCATTCATTCATTTCATCCCTTATCCCCTACTTCCTATATGGTACACTCACTTCGTTGCATTCAAGAGCAACAACCAAGATTTCGGACACTAGAGTCGGCACCGTCGAAATTATTATCACATTATACAATTCAACTATCATCACAAGAAGTCAAAAAGTACTTACATTTATAACTATTGCCGTGGCCAGTTGCTATTGACTCCCACCCCACCATGTTTGTAGTTTAGGTCATTTTTAATGCGTCTTGAAATGCATTGTGGGATTATATGTATATTGCTTGGGCTAGGGTACACCCGTACAAAATGAGTGATGCATGATGCATTTTAATTTGTAACTTAATCCCATTAACACATGTTAAAAGCAATGCAATTGATTAATTTCAGTTACTTTTACATACAACTTAAAACAATCAACACATTGAAATAGTTCATCTTTGATTTACAATTACTTCAATGTATGCACTATGAATATGAGCAGTGTTTGAAATTGGAAGTAAGGAAAAATGGTTCCCCTGCATGCACATTTACAAGGTTACAATCATAGTCATGGCGGTGGCAGACATTATGGTGGTTTCATCGCGGTCAGACAAACTGTCAGAGAGAAATATTTGCATTGTCCTTTCAGAAGTTTTCTATTGCTACTTTATGCATGGTAATATGCTATCAATCACCAGCATGATGGCAGCCTAACAAAGTACACCCATTGTATTTGCCCCTATATAATGGAAGTGAAGTGGTAAGATATACCACTTAAGCCCAATTCGCACTGGACTTTTATTACCTATGGACCCCTGGTAATTTGGAACAATTGCAGAGGACGTCTGAGTTTCATTTGATGTGCGAATGCGCAATGTCAGTGATTTGCGAAGTAATAATTCCACTGCAAGTTACCTACTGTGATTCGATGAAACACCACAATGGTTTGAATTCTGAATTTGTTTGTTTATTTGTTAACTTTGTTAATACACACACATGTCTGTGTATTAATGTCTTTTGAGTGAATGAGTAAAAGACAGGCTTTTTCTAATCCCATCAGAACGCGCGGCAAAATAACACAGACGTCAGAGGGTAATTGGGAATTACCAGAGGTCCCCACGTAATTCAATGGCAGTGCGAATGGGGCGTTAGACGTACGTGTACGTATACTTCACTATATGTGATCCGACCAAAATGTCATGACACCACGTGCAACAGCCCTATCCATAACCAGCCAGGAATACTGTAATCATGTAATGCCTAGGTATGCATCAACTCTGCTACAATCAAAGAAGAATGGGTGTATCGTGCTATTCAATATTTCACCCTAGTTGAACACAAAAAAAGAGAACCAATATTAGCTATGAACAACCCAAGAGAAATGACTAACATGCTTGATTTGGCACTCATGCATTTGGAACAACAATGTTCTATTTGATCACAGCGGTCCGTTTTGCGTAGATGCTAGTCGGAGAAGACAACCGGCCCACGTCTGCTAATGCCTGCGCACAAAGCAAATTGCTATGTAGGTGAATGTGTGCCAGGCGTGCGTGTTGTAAGCTGGCCAACAGCTGCTATGCTATAGGCAGCATTTTATTTTATTTGATTTTATGTTGACGGGAGGGAAAGGAAAAATCCTGCTTTGTTGCAACTCGCTTAATCACTCGGTTAGCCACGCTGTCGTGTGTCGTGCCACGTGCAATCCCACTAATGTACACCCTTCAGTATGCATTCAGTGCATCCTTTTATTTATTTTTTTCCTTGGCAAGAATTTTGCACTTCAAGGTATATTATGTAGAAATGTGCATATATATATATATATATATATTTAACTCAAAATACACTTTTTTTCATATTAAAAGCGACATCAGCTCTCTAGAGGAGGTGGAGGAGGGGGCCGGCCCACTGGGGAAGTGACCTGTATGCCAGACCCTGATTCAAGCCCTGGACGGAGTAAGGAGCTCTCTGCTCTAGGCAATGCAGTCTGCGTATGTGTGTGACTTTGAGTGTATGTCTGTGTGCGTTTGTAATTTTGAGTGTGTGTCTGTGTGCGTGTGTGCTTAATGGCATTGACTCCAGCTGCCAACTCTACTTACCACAGCAGTATGGCGGGCAAGCCTGCGCTATTGTTTTCATTAAATCACTTTTTGCGTTATGCAGATTCATTTTGGGCTGGAGTGGAGTCACACACACAACAGCCACAAAAAAGCATGTAGATTCATAAAGCTGGTTCAAAGCTGATTCAAAGCACAATGCCTCAATGGCGCAGACATTGTTGGGTACTATTCCCCTAAACACTACACCCCTGCTGGATGTTGGGTACTATTCCCCTAAACACTACACCCCAGCTGGATGTTGGCTTGTTCCTATTTCCTGTGCAATAATGTGTAATAAAGGTGAAAATGTCCCGAATGAGCAGAGAGTGTTATGAATGTGTACTAAAGTGGAGAGCTGTCAGTTCTTGTTATTAAACTACTGACTGGATTCATCCCCCAACCCTGGAGTCTTCTTCCACCTAATGAACATTACACTATCCCGGCCCCCATGTTGCAATGCGTGATTTGTCTTCTTCTGTAGTACCATTGCACAACCCCGCAGTTTGTTTCACGCCCGCTACACAAGGACATTTTGGAATGGAGACTGTGCAAAAGCTGCGATTCAAACCACCAGCCTTTCGATCTTCAACCCTCCAAAACGGCCGTTTCAAGCAGGTTTCGATTACACCCAATCAAAATGTTTGGCTTGTACAAGTGATCTAAAAATGTCGCCTTGTGAAAGAGCCTTCAAATCAGCCCGGCAGAACGATCTCATTCCTAATTGCGGGTATTATGGCGTGAATGCAATTCACACAGACACCCACGCACACTCAATGGATGGCCAGTTGATAGCCGCTGGCAAATTGGAGCGAGAAACTATCATCATTTAATTACTTTTATTTATCACTTAATTGTTTTACGTCTGCGATTCGCTCGTTGCCACACAATGTTGAAGCACATTAATGAAATGCTGTGAAAAAGATAAACCAACCCTGTGTGTGTGCCAGAAGCTGCTGCCAACAAGCGGTTGGTTAAGCATAGTTATATAACCAAACTGGAGAGAGAAAAAAATGGAAGCACAATGCAATGCATTTAAATTATGATGTTGACAATTAGAATGAATAGCAGCAATCAAAAACAGCCGGAGGTAAAGAAAACTGAAGAAACAAAACAAACAAATTGTAAGATAAGAGACTTTGGTACTAATGCATCGTTTTACATAACACCAATAGACAAATTGTCTGTGCAGCAAGAGCACACGCCCACTGTGTTATTAAAAAGAGATGGTGGGAGTGTGCATGGTGATATTCCCAGGGCTTTCAAAGAATGAAAACGAAAACCGGGAACTTTTTTGTATTTTCCAAGGAACAGAAACGAACCCGGAAACGTTATTTTTGGTATGGTACTTAATAGGGACCCAAAAGACGCCCAAGCGAGAGTGGAGTTGCAAACTCCTTTATTAGTAATAAGTAAGGAATACTCTGGACGAGTTAGATTATAAGTAACATGTACAAGTCTATCTAACAATGTCTCTGGCGCGATGACGTGGCGTGGACGTCCCCGATGGAGAAGCAGGTGAGTTTGTAGATGTGTAGATTGCAATAACCAGGAGAGGTGGAGTGAGTAGGAGGTCCGCTCAGCGTTCTGGATCAATGGTGAACACAGAGGAGACGAGAGTTGAATCGCTTTTAAGGATGGGAGCGACCAATCCAGATGCGCGTTGAGAAGAGGAGATGAGCGCAGGTGCGCGTGGCGTGCGGTGCGTGAAGGACGCCGTCCGGCTTGTGCCGCTCGCGGACGACTTGTGCCGCAACAAGTTTTTATGTTCTGAAACAGGAACATATTTAAAAATAATGGTTACCAGTTAATACTGGTTTCATTTCGTTCCTCAAAGTTTTCGTTGAAACACATGTCTGCTGCTCCACCAGTCTCTGCCGCCGTGCGCCTTAACTTTCCAGCAAGTGCCCCGCCTAGTCCAGCTGTCCGGTGTCTGCCTGTCCGTCAGCCTCTGCCCTCCTGCGCCTTCCCTTCCCAGTCGCACCCGCGATGAGCATCAAGCATATTTGAAGACTTATATACGTATGTAATCGTCAATTTTATTTATTAATTTTTTTCCGGCATAAGCGTTGTTTCAGAATTAGTCGGAACAGGTTTGAAGAGGGTAGACATTGCAGAAAAGCCTGACGAGGGAAGTAGAAATTGAGGCCGCTGTAATCCTAAGCCATAGCACCATTACTATGAATAGGGGCCGTCTCTACGCGCAGCATCTTTAACCGCTTCACTACAACGACCCCTGTAAACATCTTTTTAAGCTAACAAACCTCGGCTGTATAAACAAGAGGCATTCATTGATTTCAATTTGGTTCTTTGTACTAACAAATGCCAGGATGTACATTAGGTACATTTTAAGCAACAACCACCCATATCTGACCGCTCGTTGATTAGGGAAAATCATCTCAATTAATTAATCTCACTGATGTGGCAAGTGTAATTGGGTTCTAACAAGTGGAACTGTGGGAGCGTACACGTGTACCGGGCGCAGTATGAGCTATCTGTCAAAGGACATTAGGTGGTCGTTGGGATGCTAACAGCAATCAGCTATCCAGAGTGGAAG
>OMKY01221627.1:0-11347 GCA_900302395.1 Bregmaceros cantori
CTACAAACATAATAATAATAATAATAATAATAATAATAATAATAATAATAATAATAATAATAATAATAATAATAATAATAATAATACATTTAATTTATAATGGGGGGATTTCAGAGGTCTACCTACAGTATCTTCCAAACATAGTGGAAACATCACAATCGCATCTCCATTGACAATCCCTCTCAACACAATAGCTATAGCAGCTCTCCCCATCTGGTATCTTTCTACATTTTTAATCAGCCACCTGTTTCTCTCTTCTACCGATAATTCAGCCCATCATCGTCCTTCCACCAATACACTGCACGCATACATAATTGTGCGCATACAACACACACACAGAAGCCTATTTTTCTCCACCTATATTTTGCTGCTGTAATGTGTAACGGCTAGTGGTTCAACGGATCTGATCGTTTCTTGGATCAGGACTCATGGATCCCAGATTTTTCGGATCATCGCAAGAAAAATAAACAAACCTATGTTGGTCTTTTGTTAATTAAAACGTGTTATATTCAAATATATGAAATCAGTTTCAGCTGAATTGTTTTAGCTGACAGGAACGAAATAAACAAAATAATATTTTTTTGTTCTAACCGGTTCGGCAATGTCAAGCTATTGGTGGAGCTCATAACTGGAAAAGTTATAATTCCACATCTGTTCGGAACAAATCGATTAGGATAAAATATCAAAACACTGGTTATAAGACTGTGTGTGTGTCTGTGTGTCTGAGAGTTTGTGTGTCTAAATGTGTGCAGGTGTAAGTGTCAATGTGTGTGGGTGTGTGGGTGTGGGTGTGTGTGAGGGTGTGTGGGTGTGTGTGAGGGTGTATGTGAGGGTGTGTGTGTGGGTGTGTGTGTGGGTGTGTGCGCGTGCGCGCCGCTGACAAGTGTTCCATCAGTACGTCTGCGGGGAGCACGCGGAGGAACATCCGCTGAGTGATTGGCCGTATTGACGTTCCGCTTGGCGGGCGTTCAGAGAGCGCGCCCTTATTCACCGCTAAACGCTCAGCGCTAACAGGAAGTGGCTGGCACCCTGGCTGTGCCACGTGCCCCAGACGCGGCGCGCCCTTATTCACCGCGAAACGCTCAAACTCAAACTTTATTCATTTATATAGCTCTTTTCATGCAGAGCAACACAAAGTGCTTTACAGAATAAAATAAAATATGAATATCAACAGTTTCCTCGGCTCTGAGGGCCTCCAGTAGACCATTCTATAGTCGAGGACCATAGAAGCTAAATGCAACCTCAGGTTCCGAGACGGCTCATAAAGTACCAGCACATCAACTAAATATGGAGGGGCAAGTTTGATATCACATTTGAGAACTAGAAGAAGTATTTTAAAGTAAATTCTGAGACGGACAGGGAACCAGTGCAAATATTTTTAGAATTGGAGTAATTTGTTCCCGCCCTCTCCTTGTCAGTACGACAGATGAGTTATAATTTCTTTTCGGTGGGCGGAGTTTGTTATGGGCGACGTGAGACGTGGGCGGAGTTTGTCATGGCCGACGTGGGCGGAGTTTGGTATGGGCGACGTGAGATGTGGGCGGAGTTTGGTATGGGCGACATGAGACGTGGGCGGAGTTTGTTATGGACGACGTGGGCGGAGTTTGGTACAGGCGACGTGAGACGTGGGCGGAGTTTGGTATGGACGGCTTCCACATAGACGACCGATGCATATTTTAGGGCCCCTTTAGTCCCGACCACAGATGGCAAAAGTACTCAGATTACTTATATGAGTAAGAGAAAAATACATTAGTAAAAAAACAACTTGAGTAAGACACCACAGTACTGATCCAAATATCTAATTGAGTAGAGTAAAAAGTACAGCCTGAGAAATGTACTCAAAAATTGTTTTTGAAAGTAAAACATACAGGCTCTAAAATGTATTCAAAGGTATTTTTGAAAGTATAAAGAACAAAGTACTAAAAATAAAAGTGTATGTAAAATGCATTTTTTTCCAATGTTAGTTTGCCAATGTTATTGTTTGAATAAATGACTAACATCCTAGCCTAATTTAGCTTATATCTCGGGACTAAATGAAAACTACTTATTAACTTAATAACTGGGACTGTACTCTGTGCCCCCAACTGACTCATATTATACATCTTATCCTACCCTGTCAGTGTGCCAAAAAAAGAGAAAAAGTAACGAGCCTGTTTTGGTGAAAGTTAGGAGTAGAAGTACAGATACAGATGTTAAAAATGTACTCAGTACAAGTAAAAAAGTAATCGCAGAAAAAAGTACTTTTGATACTTGAAATTTTTACTCAAGTACAGTACTTGAGTATTTGTACTTTGTTACTTGCCATCTCTGGTCCCGACAACTTCAGCTCTCCTTCCTCTAGTGGAGCAGAGGCTTAAGTGACACCCTGAGATGGGATGCCCGTCTGTCCATCAGAAAGACGGGCATCAAACTGGCATTGAAAACGTTAACGGCACATTAGCGCTTCACACAAGTGCAATGCAGAACTCTGGTGGCTGCGGGCCACGGCGGGAGTGCGAGGCATATTTCATTGTTTAGTTTAACGATCGATCCGTTCTTTTGTTTTGAAATCATTACCGTTTCTGCAGCTCCCGGTATGTGCTTACTCTCGGTGTCCGCGGGTCACCTCGGGTCCCTCACATAATTGGCGACTTGCAAGCTCAGAGGCGGCCCGCGGCGGCGCAACTGGAATCTGTGTAGTAAAAATATTTGTGTCGACGCTACAGTTTGTTTGTATGTTTATTTATGTCAAGTTGTCAATGTTTTCTTTGTTGATGTTGTTTTTCTTGGGGCGCAACCGTTTATTGAGATAGTGAATCGGAAACTGGGATGAAGGATCGGAGGGAGACATTGCAGAATAGCCGGAGAGGGGATTAGAACCCATGGCACTGCCCGACCTGTGATCTGGTGGACGTGCTCTACAACCACTCTGCCACCGCACACCCCAAGTTGTCAATGTTTACTTTTTACCTTGCTGAAGTCCTTGTTGTGTATGGATATTTGATACTGTTGTGTGTTGTGTTGCGAAAACCTCAACACCATTTTTGTGAAAACTGAGTTAATTATATTGTGTGAATCTTGTCTAAATCTAGAATATGTAAATTAAATGTTTTTGTGAAAAAAAATTAAGTAAAACCCGCAGTGCCTAAAATATTTCTTCTTATCTACTTAAATACAATGGCCTGATAAAAAATGGTCAAGTGGAGTAAGGGGGTTTTGCATCTGAACTCTTCAGTTACTACCCCAATATCACCTAAATAATATAATATTAAAATAATGAAATAATTCTTGATGCGTTATTGCTTTTTATAATTTTCCTTCACTACTGTTAATCATAGACTGCATGTAGAAATTACTGCGGCAGCACTAGTAACTTCTTTCCCACCCTTTTTAGAAACTGGTTGACAATTGACCAACAGCCCTTTTTTTCAAACAGTGGTATCGGTATCGGTTGGTATCAGTATCGGCCGATACTGCCCAGCCATGTATCGGTTATCGGTATCGGCACCAAAAAAAATAGTATCACTGCAACACTAGTTAAAATTGCTGCTTGTTTAGTCGTAAAACAGTAACGCTGTTACTACTGGTGCTATATTTGTAAAAAGGTGCATGTTGTGAATGCTGAATTCATCATGTCTGATGTCTAGGGAGATCCGAACCTCACTTGGAAGCTGGGGGGCATTTCACCAATTGATTTGCTGTCTTTAACAAATTGAGAATTGGGACCTCCTTTCATCTTCACGGAAGAAAACCCAAGGGCTAGGGCCGAGGCAAGGGCGGGGATGAGACATGGGACGCGCCATTAGTCACATAACGTATTCACTGCCGGAGACTGTTTATATGGAAACATTTTAATGTAGCTCGCTTAGCAAAGATGTCAACATTCTGTAGAGCAACAGTTCTGTTAAGCAGAGTGGATTGTCCTAATGTCGGCCACTGCCTAATGAAGGACACCAAAGCTCCAGTGGCCCTGGCTCCTCCCTAAACGAATGAATGTCAGTGAAACTATGGTAAAAGAAAACTATGGTAATGTGTCTTAACATTCTTAACAAGGTCTACTGTTCAACGCTACATTTCACTGATCCACCTTGAGAAACTGACATTAGGGAAATCCGCCCTAGACATGGCCAATCTATGGCCCACGGCTAGAGATGGCAGAAGTACCCAGATTTCTTACTTGAGTAAGAGTAAAATAAATTAGTTAAAAAACAACTCGAGTAAGACTACAAAGTACTGATCTAAATATCTACTTGAGTAGAGTAAAAAGTACAGGCTGAGAAATGTACTCAAAAAGTATTTTTGAAAGTAAAAAGTACAGGCTCTGAAGTGTACTACTTTTTGAAAGTATAAAGTACGAAAGACTAAAAATAATTGTATGTAAAATGCATTTTTTTCAATGTTAGCTTGTCAATGTTATAGTTTGAATAAATTACTAACAACGTAGCCTAATTTAGCTTATATCTCAGGGCTAAATGAGAACCACTTATTAACTTAATAACTGGGACTGTACTCTGTACATCAGTGCCCCCTACTGACTCATATTATACATCTCATCTTACCCTGTCAGTGCGCAAAAAAATAAAATAAAAAGTAACGAGCCTGTTTTGGTAAAAGTAAGGAGTAGAAGTAGAAGTACAGATATTTTTGTTAAAAATGTACTCAGGACAAGTAAAAAGTAATCACAGAAAAAAGTACTTCTAAAAGTACAGATAATTGGACATTTTACTTAAGTACAGTACTTAAGTATTTGTACCTCGTTACTTGCCATCTCTGCCCAGCTCCTATGTAAAATTTTAGAACTCACTCTGGCCCGTGTGTCAGAAAGTTTGCCCACCCCTGGTATAGATCCTTTCTATTTTAGAGGGTGTTGAGGTGTGAATCTTTCCCTTTTTTCTTTATTGCTCCTGGTGAACGAGCCGGTAGGTAGCCGTACTTTTCTCGCTCATCTGAATAATATATCGCCTCCTTTTGGCGACCTTGCGCGACCCTCAGAGGGCGGCTGGCGTCGGTCCAACTGCGGCGTCTCATGTGCGCGGCCCCGGGCGGAGGTTGAGGATGAATGTTTTATTGAAATGCGAGGTGAGAAGATGGAGGGACGGGAGGACGAGCAGGCCGAGCGTGGACGATTGTCGGATGGTAAATGTTTCACACGGGATGAGCTCTGTTGGACACCACGCTGTGTGATTTAAAGGTGAAGTGTGAAAACTTCAAGGATTTCGTCATCGTCTTGGTGAAGGTCTGTTCAAAGTTAGCATAGCGAGCCAGAATCAATTAATTGTCCACGCAGCGCAAACCGCTGGATGGTACAATGGGTCTGGGTAAATCAGGCAGACATCGCTGAACAATCGAATTATTCGAATCGAGGGCGAAGTTTGGTATGGGCGACGCTAGGCGTGGGCGGAGTTTGTATGGGTGATCCCAGGCGTGGGCGGAGTTTGGTATGGGTGACGCCAGGCATGGGCGGAGTTTGGTATGGGCGTTCCCAGACGTGGGCGGGGTTTGGTATGGTTGACGCAAGATGTGGGCGGGGTTTGGTATGGGCGTTGCCAGACGTGGGCGAGGTTTGGTTGTCACGCATCCACACCGCTTGTCTCACCTACTGCGATGTGACTGGATAACTCAATTTGATTGAAACTTTTTTTTTTAGACACTTTTCAACCCTGGATTGACCAGACCCAATGATCGTTCCAGTCGTGTGCAATGCATGGACGCAGTGGACCCTAAAGTGGTCCACTGCGCTCCACACAATTACTAATAATGAAGTAAATAAAATAATGAGGTAACCAAAATTTTAGCTTCTTAATTAGAAACAGTTTGTATTCAAGACTCATTTTAGTCCACCATGTTACATATACATGACAGCAGTACACACACATGGAATTTTAGTTGGGCATGAAACAACCGATAATGAACAAGGTCAACACAAAAAGAAAAGCAGCACATAAGTTATAAAGAGGCATTGGCATGGAATCAACACATGTAACATGTCAACATATCAAGCAGGGCTTCCCCCTGTGTTCAGTAGCATCACTGCGTGTGGGAAGAAACAGTTTCTCAGTCTAAAGGTCTTGGTACACGGGGCTCAGTAGTGCCTTCCTGAGGGAAGGGGGGCGGTGGGGGAGAAAAGGTGGTCCGCAGTAGAGTTGCACAGATCCGATCCTCAGATCAGTGATCGGGGGCCGATCAGACTTTTTTCCAAGCATCGTGACTCATGATTTTGTCCTCAGGATCGGTAAATGAGTCGGAGAGCATGCCAAATTACTGTTTATTTACTTTGACAATTATTGAAATTGACAATTGTGCCAAATAGTTTGGGTACTACCAATTTTTGCAGGATCAGGACTCTGTTTCCGGACTCGGTATCAGGGATTGGGACTCGGTATCGGGGATTGGGACTCGGTACCGGGACTCGGCACTGGAGATCAGGATCGGCCGATCCTTAATATCAAAGGATCGGGATCGGGTCGGGAGCAAATAAACGTGATCGGTGTACCCCTAGTCCGCAGGGTTGAATGGGTCCACTACGATGTTTTTGGCCCGGTTCCTCACCCTGTTTTGGAAAGGGCTCTAAATGGAGGGTATAACCTCTGTACCTTGTCTGTTCATCGTGAAACTTCTGAAGCCGGTCAACTATTCTTTTAATATACCACAGTCGCTTGTTCGGTCTAGTGCCTGTGTGTGAACTGTGCGTGGGTATCGCATTCTTCTATTATTGCTATTGTTGTGTGTTCCATGCTGGGTGGTAATTACTGTTTTATTATTTCCGTCCCATTACGGTACAATTTCCCTCTGAGGAGACACAAAGTGTTTACTTTCGCTGGGCATTGTGGATAGAAATAGGGTGTATTGCCATAATGTAGGCCATTTTTTTGCAACTTCTTAATGTGGGACATTTAGTTGCCTAATGACGGACAGTGAAATGTAGTGTTGAACACGTGAACTTGATGTTAGACACAGTTACCATAGTTTGACTGACAATCATTAGTTCAGGGAGGAGCCAGATCCACTGAAGCTTATGTTGTGAAATGTTACGTTTAGATATAGTTTATACAGAATATATTTGGTGGACTTTCAAACTTCAGTGCAACTGTATTAACGTGAAAACCCGGTCTAAAACACCAGTACATTCACTTCCTCGTCTGTCCACAAGATGGGGCATGGATGCATGGGGCTTGATGGCAGTGAAAGTGGACGGAAATAGTCTCCCAGACAAAAGATATGATAAAATATATTTTTAGGTTTTGTGGATTTCATAATGTTCCGTTTATGTTCCGGAACAGTTGAAGAAATATTTTTTCGTTTCCTCTGAAAATTCCATAAAATTCCTTTCGGTTTCCATTTTCGTTCCGAACCGGTTCGGAGCCTTGAGGAACCAACGAGTTGTTAGTGGAGTCCTGCGGTGACGGATGCTATTGGCTGGAGCGAGCCATCTGTCTGGAGCATAAAGACCTCTACAACAAAGACGTGATGATACCTCGTGGTTAAGTGCTGTGGCTGCGGCAGCAGCAATCCATACGCTCCCATTCTACACAGCAACCACGCTGGCACCAATTGGGTTGTTAGTTGTTGTTAGTTCCATTACCGTATTGTCTGCACCTTAAGACAACAGCCTGGCAGGTCAGAAGCTAATAGTCCATGCATCGCACGCGACTAGAATGTCACAGAATGTCAGTATAATATGAGAAATCTGTCCCAGAAATATGGAACGGAACAAAATCACAATGATTAATTGATTAATCGTCAGTAAAAATGGCCGATTAATTGATGATCAATTGTTAGTTGCTTGTATTTTACAAAGTGTACCCTGTGTGTGTTGATTTACAACACACACAGACACACACACGCAAACAACACACACAAACATGCACACACACAAACATGCACACACACACACACAATCAACACACACAGACACACATATACACAAACAACACACACACAAACATACACACAAACATACACACACACAACACAGACATACACAGACAACACACACACACACACACAACCACACACACACATGCACACACACTGCAGTGTTTTGAAGTGCTTTCACACATCCAGCCAGGAGACAGATATATGAATGGGCATAATGACAATAATTATCAATCTGTTAATTGGAGGAGAGAGAGAGAGAGAGGGTGGGGGGGTCAGAGAAGAGAGTTAATTTAGAGTCCCACATATGGCAGAACTACTGACAGAATAAATGTGAGCATGAATGGAATCAATAATAAAGTCTAGGTTCTTAGACCGAATAAACAACTCTAGATACGACTGGCCTACCGACTGATCTCATCGGTTGTACTAAGACTTTTACGAGTTGTATTGCGACACAATTTAACCTGGTGGTTAAACCAAGACTATTGTTGGATTGGAGAGAGTTGTTGGTAGCGGTAAGCTGGGCTGAGACGCACCAAACTGTGCGCATAACAGGATTGTACAAAGATCATGTTTAACATCAAAACCTGTTGGCCGAGGAACACACAACCGCTGGGTTAAGAGGTAACATGATTAGCTATAGGATGGGAAATAGCAAACCAGGGATACTGATCCTCTTCTCCAGAATCAATGCCAGCCAACCTTCCACCAGAGGTCTGCTGTTTAAATAGAGAAGCTACCAGGTGCTAATGGTTAGCCTTACACTAACTCGTAGCTTCCTGCAGAGGCGACACCCAGTGCCGGGCAGTGTGAATGAATGATTGAATGTATGTTATTTTAGGAGAGGCAGTACAGAGCCATTAAACATTTCAGCATGAGATATGCGACATGAGAAGATGGTTGTACAAAACGGGCTTAGCAGAGTTGCTATATTTCACACGGATGTCCGTGAGTGGAGTATACATACTCTGGAAGGGACCTAAACCAAGTTAAAAACAGGTTAAGTTGAACAAGTTAAAAACCTGTTGGTAGCTAGAGCTACAGTTAAAACGTTGAATTTACTTCTCCCAGTGCATCAATAATTGTACTAAACATCATATTAGCTTTATAATATTCTGAACTATTATCTTCTTAAAGCTATATCTAACATTTCTCTCCCTCTTGTCTATACCACCGCACACCTTCAAAGTCTTATACTTATCACCCCCTACTGCTAGTGTCCTGAAATCCACTCGTAAAATATCCTACTTATTGAATTAGAATCATATCTCTTTAAATATAATAATTTGTTCTTGGTCCAGATTTATTACGGCCTTCTCTAAATGCGTAGAAGGCTGTGAGTATTCCTCTCTGCTACGTAGCACGTTTTGCATTTGCGTAGGGAATTCTACACTGACCAGACTCAAAGCAACGTGAGGGAGAGCCTTTGAGTTTAAAACCTCTTTGTTTCCTCTGAGAGCGGCAGCAGCGAGCAGCCGAGCGCGGAGAGGAGATAAAAGCTAACGTCTTTACTTTAGCTAGCTTGATTAATGGACTACGGCGTGGCGCCCGGCGATCCCCTACACCCTCCCATCCTCACGGTGGCCGTGCACACGCAGCTGATCAAAGATATGTTTGGGTTCGTGGACCATTTACTGTCTGACAAAGAATGATCCACGGGCCTGCGGAATTCTTACCTGGCTAGAAATGTCAGCAGAATAAATGTGCGTGTTCGCTGTCTCAAGAATCAAGATTCATTTAAATTCACCATACAGTTTACCCGCAAAATACAGGGCGCTGGCATTTTGTCCCGCCGGGTGAAACACACTTCCGGTGTCTGCATGAGTACCATTTAATCTTGTCGTAACGGACCGCGGTGGCTCACAAAAAACACACAAAACGCTGACCAGTTACACATCACCCCCCCCCCCCTTGCATTGTTCATCATTTTACGTAAATATTGATGAAATACAGTCAAAGTACGACATAAAGTTACTCGCCGAGTGGTCACATGTTCTTCTGGACCAATAGGCTGCTTCTACTAGTCATTCCAAAAGGAATGAGACAATGGAGTGGGTTGAACTGATTATTAAATCATGCGTTTGTGGGTCACAGATCTGCACGATAACATTTGGGTGAGAAATAGCACACCGCAAGTTACCACCACAATGTTTAAATAACCCTGTAGGTGTGTGCTCCCACCGAATAGACATGTTGAAAAATAGCCAAATACACGGCAAGTAAATGACACCGGAAGTGACGTTCAGAGACAGGAAGTACCCCCCGGAACTGGTCTATAGACTCTTGTGTCTCATCTTAAAGACTGTGATACTTGGTGTTGAAGTCCTACTGAGAGGAATGAGGTACTTAGAGCGGTGCCGATGAGGACGATGGCGGCTACCAGGAGAACCTCTCGGCAGGTGCAGCAGCGACCTGTCGTGGAGAGCGAGAGTTGGACAAAGTTAGTGTGAGGGAACGACTGGTGGACATCACAACTACAGCCAGGGCTTGACAACGGAATTATTTTTGAAACGTTCCATTTCGAACGGTTCAGGCTGGTCTCTGTTTAACGTTTTCATTCTCTGAACTGTTCCGCCACCAAAATATCGGTCCTGAACCGGTTCGGAACACAAACATTTTGTTCGTTCTTAAAGTTCCTTACATTGTGCAATATTAAGTTTAGATATAGTTTATACAAAATATATTTGGTGGACTTTCAAACTTCAGTGTAACTGTATTAACGCTATTACATTCGCTTCCTCGTCTGTCCACAAGATGGAGCCCCAGATGCATGGGGCTTGATGACTGACAGTGAAAGTTGGATGGATGCACAACCAGAAATAGTCTCCCAGACATAGGAAATTTTCAAATATACAGAGAACAGAAAAAAACGTTTTTAACCGGATTGGTGGATTTCCTAATGTTCCGTTTCTGTTCCGGAAGATTTTAATACATCATTTTTTATTTCCGTTTCCGCTACTCGTAATATTCCATAAATTTCTGTTCGTTTCCGGTTTTTGTTTTCGTTCCTTGAACCGGGTCGGAGCCCTGACTACAGTGCACGATGTGGGATTTGTTGTTGTCTAGTATGATCGTAAAATACCACCACTGTACAAGCAGGACCAGAACCAACACATTGTTTACGCGTCGCACATCGCTAGACGCTTCCATTGGGTCTGGGTAAATCGGGGTCACCGTCGGTACAGAATCAATCGGCCAACCAGCGTGGACAGGGGGGGGGGGGCGTGGGCGGAGTTTGTATGGGCTACACAAGATGTGGGCGGAGTTTGTATGGGCTACACGAGACGTGGGCGGAGTTTGTATGGGCTACACAAAATGTGGGCGGAGTTTGTATGGGCTACACAAGATGTGGGCGGAGTTTGGTATAGGGCGACTTTTGATTTACACGTTTTTCGACCCTGGCTTTACCAGACCCAATGATCGTTCTAATGCCGTGCGATGCATGGACGATTAGTTGATTCTGGCTCGCTAGACTAAAACATTTTAATAC
>OMKY01221632.1:0-10485 GCA_900302395.1 Bregmaceros cantori
GTGGGGGGGGGGGTAGTACCTCCATCGTCTGATTGAAGTTTACCTCGTAATTCTGAGACAACATCGCAGATGACAGTGTGACCCAGTGGGAGGAGAGGAGAGCGCGGCGAGGAGGAGAACAGAGATATAAAAATTCAGAGTCCAGGGTGAATATGAAAGTAATAAGTGTGGGCAGTCATGTGATGAGAGAGGAGATTGGTTTGCGGGCATGGCGTTAAGTGAACAGAGACTTTGGAATTCAACCCCCACCACCTCCATCCTACCCCACCCCACCTCCTTTTAAGATCTTGTTATAAAACAATTTTCTATTCATAATATAAAAAAGACAATTTATAATACCGTTTTGTGCCCTCTGGCTCTTATGGACAAATAGAGTGGAGATCACATTATATCACACACTCAATTTCTCTGCCCGTGTAACAAATGAGATTCATTATGAAATTAAAAGCGGAAACTCAATATTGTTTTATTATTAAGCTGATTGCCTCCTGATTCCTTTCTTCCTAGCCCCAAAATGAGCATAAGCCCATTGCTTTTTTTTTTCTTTTCTTCTTCTTCTTCTTTCCGCTCCCCTCTTTCTAATTCTCTGTAATCCATGTGGAGGGAGAAGAGGAGGAAAAAAAAATATTACAAATGTGTGCGTGTCAAGCAATTACGGCTGTATTTAAATGAATATCTTCCTGTCCTCTTTGAAGTAGTGCCGCCTAATGGCCCCCGATGCTTCCGCACACGTTCATTACCTGGGGCTAGAGCTAACACTGTAATTGCCTTAGCGTTAGCGGTAATGGCATTAGCAAGCTACGCCAGCTACATAAGCTTGCTACTCCCTTTTTTTCTGTAATATTATTAACTGCCGTCATATAAATACAACGTTTCTGCCGTGCACCGAGGGGCGGGGAGGAAAGAAAAAAAAATCACATTCGCAAAGAGCTGCCGAAAAAGTCGCCCCGTTTCGCATCGCTACTTGTGTGTATAGGCAGCGATGTAGCCCAACGTAAGCTCACCGTTTGTACACAAATAAATGTACATCTTCAAAGTCGCTCGCCATTATTTGTGCACATTCATCAGACTCAAGATTCAAGATTGTTTCTCAAGATGTATTTCCCAGAAAGGGAGATTTGTTTTAAATGTGCACGCTCCTGCATACAATCAGAGGAAAAAAACAAAAACAAAAAAACAAAACACAAGAAAGAAGATGCATACTCACTATTTCCAACCTGAGTTCAGGAGAGTTATTAACATTGGCACAAAAGAGTGTCTGCATCTATGAAGGTCCCACCGGTTGTTGGCAGGACCTTCATTGGCACTCTATACCGCCTGCCCGATGCTAAAAGTCTGTATTCTGAATGCCGGACGTTAGCTGGATCCACCATAAATTCAACACTGCACCCTTTGGAAATCATGAAAGCATCAAGCATGAAAGCGGCCTTTATTTGATATTTCATAGTGATTATATAAAACACACATAATCCCCTATTCCTGGGAAATGTAATCTAGATTACATATTTTAGAATAATGGGACTATGGTTATGTTGTGTGTGTGTGTGTGTGTGTATTCTGATTTCTATAATCTGATTTTATGTAATCTACCCAGCCCTGCACATAAAACAAACTCAACCAAGTGTGCATTATACAGAACTCCTTGCTGAAACACCATCTGCAAAGTAAAACTAGCCCTCCCACCTTCGGAAACAGGTGACCCTAATCAGTCATCACATGGTGTGGCGTGCCCGCCGCTAACCTCAGTATGTAAAAAAAAAAAAAAGAGACAACACCAACGCAGACAGCGGCGACGGCCGCCTTTTGTCACGCGACAAGCCAGATGATTGGAGGCCTTTAATTGTTTCAATTTAACACGGCGGCGTTCCGATGTGCGTCCACGACAAGAAAGCCAATTACACTTAGAAGAGCCCGAGCCGGCGTCGCCAGATTTACATAGAAATGCCCGCACGATGCTATTTCTCGCTAATGGTATTCACAGCGTGTGCCGACACGCGCCAGGGCACCCTCGTCAGAAGAGCGCAACACACACATGTGCGAAAAAAGGAAGAAAAAACCCTCAAAAAACATCAACAACAACACAAACGCCCACACACACAAACACACACTTCACACAAAACGCAACACGGGCGCGGGTGTTTTCTGATTGGCTAGCAGCACTTCTTTGGTGGCGGCTGCCCAGATGACGGGGCAGGCCACTTAGGCATAGCCTCTGCTAGCCGGCTTGGTTAGTTAAGACACCACGCGGTAAACGAGAGATTAAGGATGCGAGGCAATATCATTCTCTCTACTTGTCTTGTCTCTCCCTCGTTCTCTCCCCTCCCTCCTCGGGTCCGTATGTTGTCTCAACACGGCACCATATGGGCCATGCCGAGAAAGAATTGTACGAGGAAAGCAGCAGCAGAGAAGTGACAGAGAGGTAAAACGCGAAATAGAGAGAGAGAGAGAGAGAGAGAGAGAGAGAGAGAGGAGGGGGAGAGAACAGGCGACAAGGTTTTCGCAGGGAAGCGAGGAATCGCAGCGGCAAAGCGACGGGAATGTGACAGGCGTAATTGCTTTAATTGTTGTTTAAAATTGCCATCCATGTCGGGGATCTTGAAATATGATAGATATGATAGAATAGATTATTGGCAATTATTAACCGGCGGTGCCTGGCAGACTGTGGAAGGTGTGTGCGTACACGTATGCGAGTGTTAGTGCCGGCATGAGCAGAGGTGTGTGTGTGTGTGATGGGGTGCTGCGGGTGAGAGGGGTAGAGAGAAATCTGTTATGCCTGATGGGAAGACATGAAGACATCTGCTCGCCGCCTCTCATTTAGTGGTACCTGCCTGCTCTCTCTCTCTCTTTCCCCAAACCAGGCCGCCGCCATAATTCTTTATTTGTATGCAAACTAGATGCAACGTCGCGGCGACGGGCGGGCGTACACACACCAATTTCAGAGCTAAATGCCCATTCACAGAGCCACCCATCCGATCACGCAGCGCTCTCCGCCAGCAGCCACGACACAGCGGCCCCGGATTAGGCCAGTGTTTCTATAAAAGAAGAAGTAGGGGGTTGGGGGGTATAGTGGGGCTGGTGCCGAGTTCCTTTGGACGCCGATTCGTCTTGATATATCAAGGACTGGTTAGCACGGGATGAAAGAGTGAGATAGGGGTGCGTGCGAGTGTGTCGGGGTGAGGGCATTGCACACACAAGCGCCCCCACCGCGAATGTGCTATCATCCGTGCACATACACGCGTGCAAATATGCAAAAGGCCACCATGCGTTCGCGCTGTGGCTCACACATATTCGCGCGCGTACACAAACAAGAAAAATACGTACAAACACACTCAAAAGTGTTGAACGCGCGCACAATTCCATCCGCGAGCGTGCACATGCGCACAAATCAAGCGCGTGTTTTTTTGTCTAGAAAACAAATCGGCGCATGCATTTTCGATGCACTTGCTTCAGGCGCGCACGCGCGCACACGCATTCCCGCCAGAAGTCTAGCCAAGTGTTTGAGTGGCGCTATCTTTGAAGGCAGCGCTAGCTAGCTGTGTTTACGTTCATTTAGGACAGCTGCCGACTTAAGCTCCACAGTCACTGCCAACTGATGAAGCACTTCACACAAATTACACACACAGGCACGCACACACACACACACATGTACGCACACACACACACACGCACACACTGGGGGGTGGCACACAGTAAAACAGGGGAAAGGGACCAGTGCCACTCGCTGTAAGTAGGGTTAGTCTCACTCTATGCATGAAAGTATGCAAGTCCTTCCCTGGGGTTTCAGCAGTTTCAACAGACTATATTTCTGTGCCATGAGTGGCTAACCAGTCTTGTCAAGTAATTTTGAATTGATGAATTTATTGAATTAAGTGGTAGGCATAGCATGGGCAGGGCATTACAGTACTCAATGATATCGACTTGACCACACGTAGAGCCACATATCTCTCAGGAGAGATGTGTGGCTCTCTAAACCAGCTAACAGCTATGGGCCGCTCACATTTTGCCTATATCTGAATGATCATTTTGCTACGCTTGACCATAAATACACTCAAATCTGGGGATCGCGTAACTACCAGAATTTTTTAATGATGTAGTGTGTTGGATGTGTAAATGACCATGGGTTGCTACGAGAAATTGCACAGACATTGCAGAGTACAGTTATCTTGCTATACATCATGGGAAAACCATTACCACTATAGTAAGCCCAGATGTGCATTACATAAATGAATTGATTGCCTGTGGTTATCGACCTAGCTGTTAATGTGTTTCCAAATCCAAACTTACAATTTCGCCCCTGTTACAGTTGTTGCAGTGACCCCGATTCAACCGTGGTTGCTTCCGAGAAATTACGCACACAACGTGGAGTACAGCTATCACGCAATGCACCATGGGAAAACCATTATCATCATAACGTGTGCACTATATAAACGAGTTGGTTATCACTATCGATATTGCAGCCTTCATCGGTCGGTTCAATCGCCGTTTCGAAATTGACAGTTATCGCTTTACCACCGTTGCAGTGGGATGGGGATTCTAATGATAATCATTGTGGCTAAGTGTTACTGATTCAGCATTACCACCTCGTTGATAGTGGACGTCCTGAAACCTTCAACAAAATCTGTTGATAATGTTTTGTGAAAACAGAACCCCTCCAGCAAAAAGCGTAATGAGGGCCTACATACAAGATAAGGGGAGCACCCCGGGGTTAGGGAAGTCTTTAGTCCAGCGTTAGCAAGGCCCTTAGGCGGGGGTTAAGTGTAGCTTGAA
Organism: Bregmaceros cantori; assembly: GCA_900302395.1. Classification (NCBI taxonomy): domain Eukaryota; kingdom Metazoa; phylum Chordata; class Actinopteri; order Gadiformes; family Bregmacerotidae; genus Bregmaceros; species Bregmaceros cantori. Next base: position 4,768 of record OMKY01221632.1, read on the forward strand.
TAGCAAGCGAAGACAACAACAAAGGTGGGAAATGAAAGCCGGAAGACGAAGAAGCGAGAGAACGCCAGCGCGACAAGATGCGGGGCGCCAATTCGTTGGGCTGAGCCGAGACGCAAAGTAGACTAAGACACAGCTAATCCTCATTGTCAAGCAGGGGGTTCAAGGGGCTGTTTAGGGGCTCATGGAGGGAGGGGGGGTAGCATGCAGACAGGGGATAAGACACTATCCTGAATCGCACCCGTTACATTCCCCCCACACTCCCAGGGCGTGGACACCCTCCAAGCCCTGCGGATGGGAAGTCGTTTTTTTTCTCTTGCCTCACCACAGCGCCAGTCAAAGAGGTTAATTGAAAAAATGCCTTAATGTCATTACAACAGAACTAGATTAACCCACAGCTAATTTACTTTATTGTTCTGCCGAGAGGGCGCCTTTTCCACGGTCGGAGGTGGGCGTAGCGAACACTTCTGACGGTGCCAGCCCGCACACACGTGAACGCGTGCGTGTGAGTCTTCGGTTGTGTGTCAATAGGGGTCATTGTGCTGCCATAATTCTTAAACCAGTTAACACCAAAACAGTGCAAACGGCCACGAGATGAGATGAGAACTCTAATGCCCCCCACATTAATGTCATTTAAAACACAGTGCAGCATGCTCCAAACATCAGTGAGGAAAAACAACAAAGTTAGCAGGCATTGCAACAGAGAGATATAAAAACATGCATCAACATCGATGGATCTCATGGATCTACATAGTCGTCCAATGCAAACTTGAGGCCGAAAGAGAACTTGCAGCTATTGCTTTTTCACGTAATCTATCTGTAACGTGTCCCTGAGGGAAGCACCTCAAAATCGAGAGCTGAAACAGAACAGTCGGCCCTCCTCAAGCTTTCCAACCAAGAGCTGAACGGAAGAACTTTTCTTTTTCAAAAATATTAGAGTGTACATTTTATGAAAGAGTAGAACAAACGAAAACGTGCATTGTAACGTCCATGCCAGCGGATAATTCCTAGCAGGCGTTGACGTCAGTCCACGTGCGGGCGTGTGTGCGCAAGTGAAGAGCAGGAGAGGGCGTACTTGTGCGCGAAAATCACGGCGCAGCAGCTGGTATCGAGGTGGTGTGCCAGCAGGGGCACGGGAATTAACGGCGAGGTGTTGTCTTCTTGGAAAACAAGGGGTCTGTGCCAGTTTAATTAAGATGGCTGCAGATTACTCACCTCCTCTCGCATTGCTCGGTTGTAGCGTGTGGGAGAGTGTGTGTGGGAGGGGGGAGAGAGGGGAGTGAGTGGGGGAGGGATTGTCGGTGGATGGGGCTGCCCAAAAACAAGAAGTGCGCCTCTTGTCTTCAATCCGCCAGGCTTTTGAGTTATCCACTTGAAACAACAAACAGATCCACCGGCGCGTCTCGCCCGGGCGATATCGCACCGCCGCCACGGCGGTGGTGGAGTGCTGCTCGCTCGGCGCGCCGTGGCTCTGCGGCAGCAGCGGATTAAAAGCTAATGCGGCGTTTATTATTTATTCTCACCGCCTTGATTGTGTGTGTGTGTTGTATGTGTGTGTGTGTCTGTGTTGTGTTGTTTTTTAAGACTCTTTATTTACATATTTATTCTTCTTCATTTTGTACTGGTAATTATTTGATACGTGGAGCGTGCTTCCTTTGTCTGATTGGCACGCGTTGTGATCCGTGAAGCAGCTCTCGATGCCAGCATAACAATATTTAACTTCTCTTGCTGTCAACCTAAAAATTAGCACTGCCATGTTCCTCTTAAGCCCCTTACTATAGACCCCCACCCCCCTTGCCATAACTGCCTAGCTAGCTAAGTAGCGAAGTAATTGTTCAACACAAAGCACTAATGCACTTTATTAACCCTTTCAACACCGAAGACTATCGAGAGAATCCTACAGAAACCAAATACCACTGTCAGCAGAATGTAGACAGTTGTAATGCCAGTTAAAAAACACATGCTGCCACAAACGTCAAAACACATTTTTTAGAATGTAGAAATGTGTAATGACATTTTTTTTTTAATGAAAAATAGCAAGATCTGCTTCTTTACATGATAGAATGGGGAAAGCAGACCTGCAGAAATCTCACTGGGGCGAAGTGAGCAGTATGTATACATATGTGCTGGATGCGGCGTTGCTCTGCATGAAAAGTGCTATATAAATAAAGTTTGATTTGATTTGATTATTTCCCAGTAAACCAACCCGACAAACTGGAAGTGACAAAACAGAGACGGGTTATAACCGGGCTAACGGCATGTACGACTTAATTGCTATTAATTAATATGTGGTGTTGAATAATATATTAATATACTGGTAACTAACCGGAGGGCGTTGTTTTTGTTGTTGTTCCAATTGACAGGAAGTCCTGTTGAAGAGAGCGGCCGACCTCGTAGAAGCCCTCTACGGAATGCCTCACAATAACCAGGTATGTACCGATACTTTTAATCAGTGGGGTGGAATGGCTTAGAGGTGTTGTTGTTGTGTATGTGTGTAGCAAGGGTTAATCCATGCTGCATAACTACAATTTTATAAGAATACCTTTTTGTTTTCTATGTATTTTGTCAGCCCATTCAGATCGTTTTTATCTTTATTCAAATGTCAAGAAGATGTCAAGACATTGGACAAAGCTGTGGGTGAGGGGTAGCGAACGCACCACTCTCCGCGTATATGTGCACCGTTTTGACAGACTAAGCTACCGCTGCGCACATATAAGTATACTCTGTCAGCGTCACAGACCTCCACAGATATCCTAGAAACACATATTTACTGCCAAAGACATAATATCAAAGACATATTTTTCAAATGTAGAAAATTCTAATCGCAATTAGGGCAGTGTGATTTTGATTCAAATTAAAAACTTTTCTTTAAACACTGTAGTTGGCTTGTGCTGAGCATGTTTGCCGGTGGCGTCAATCACAATCATGCTACTCAACAAGCTCTTGCATTGATAATGGGTTGCCACGCATACTGCTAGCACTTAAAGTACTATTTTTTGTACAACTACGGCACTTCTAGTTGTGCTTCTAGTTGCACATGTTTTGTGTTAAAAGTGTTGGTGGTGAACGAGTTGAAAGAATCATCATCCTGGCATTTTGATGACTTCCAACCAATCTAAGCACTAGTTAGGGGAAGATAATGTCATCTTCCAGATGGAACCCAATCACCTGCCAGCTGCAGCACAGCTGCAGCCCATCTCAGTATGGCGTATGTGTACATTGTTCAATTCTATTCTATTCCGCTGCACCTTTGGGGCGGTTAGCAATGCTGCCTCACAGCAAGAAGGTCTAGGGTCTGAATCCCAGGTCTGTTCTGGGTTTCCTCCGAGCACTTGGTTTTCCATCACCACCACCAAAAACATGTTCTAGTTAACCTGCTCCAGTCAGTGCCACTGGCCAAGACACTGCCGCTGACCACTGCTGTCCACCACTCCTCTGAGATGGGTTAAATGCGGATGATGCATTTCGCTGTACATGTATGTATGTATGCGTGACTTAATAAATGACCTTCACCTACAACAGGAGATCATCCTGAAGCGGGCGGCAGACATTGCGGAGGCGCTGTACAGTGTTCCACGCAACCACAACCAGATCCCCTCGCTGGCCAACAGCGCCTCCCACGGTATGATGGGAGTCAACTCCTTCAGCAGCCAGCTGGCAGTCAACGTGTCCGAGGCCCAGGGCAACGACCAAGGTACAACCGAGTTGTAGTAAAAATGTTACAATAACCTTTCTTTTTTTGCTAACAGGTCTTTAAATATCGGCTGATATCAAGTCTAGATATCAAGTCCAACCACAGAGTCCTGAATAACTGCAGTATTTGGTAGTAACCGTGCTATCGAGCTAGTGGTATCATAGTCACTTGCCATCATGTCATTCATCACACTGTAACTGAAATGGTATTGTCTGAATGGAATAAAAATCGTATTCATGGGGAACATAAAATACAACCTTAGAACAAAAAACAGGGGAAGAAGAGAAACCAGGCTTTGCTGGGAAGTTCAGCTGACACAAAGCAGAGGGCTCGTCTGATTCTGCTCAACCAATCCCGATCGACCAAAACTCACGAGGCGGGATACTAAAAAAACTATGAACCAATCACCTATCAGAAGATGAGATCGGGACACCCCTGGTGTAAAGTACTCAACTTGATATTTGAGTTGAGGCAAACTTCTTGTCTCAAACACCTCCCCCTCGGCTGACGGTATGCCTGCCTGTGTCTTCAGTAGGCTACAGTCGCAACACCAGCTCGGTGTCTCCGCGGGGCTACATCTCCAGTACCACCCCCCAGCAGAGCAGCTACAACACCGTCAGCAATAGTATGAATGGGTACGGCAACGCTGGCATGAACCTGGGAGTACCCAGCTCTCCAGGCTTCCTCAACGGATCGTCTGCCAACTCCCCCTATGGAAGTGAGTGACTCTTCAACACTGCAACATACAACTGGCTCACAGAATCTAAGCTAGCCAATAAGTCAAGATAAATATAATAAAATATTTAATATATTGTCTACACATACAGAAATACTTTTATATTTCTAGACATCCTTTTTAGAATTTAAGTGAATGTTGGAAATGATAAGTATTCTATTGTATGTTTTTTTGTGTGTGTTTTCATTGTCCAATCTGGGCCAAGAATCTGTTTCTCAGCCAGAACTGTCTGCGAACACCTGTGTACTGAAGCAATAAAGAGAAAAAATGAGTAGCATCTAGACACTCATCAACGAAAATCTCTCTCTCTCTGTCTCTCTGTCTCTCTGTCTCTGTCTCTCTCTCTGTCTCTCTCCCTCTCTCTCCCAGTCAAACAGAAGAGCGCCTTTGCCCCCGTGGTGCGACCCCAAGCGTCCCCACCCCCGTCCTGTACCAGTGTTTCCAATGGTAACGGTCTGCAAGGTGAGCCCCCCTCGCCCCCCCATGCTCTCCCTTCGGACTACTGGTCAGACACCGCCGCTCAGGCCTCAGTCCGTTTCGGTGAGGGACTCATTGTTATCATTATACACCGTTATACATGTTATACACTCTACAACATGTTTACAACACGCATTATACACCGTTTTACACTCTACATGTTATACACCGTTATACACTCTACATGTTATACACCGTTATACACAAACATATACATGTTACATATACACGTTCTACACTCTACATGCTGCATTATACACCGTTATACACTCTACATGTTATACACATGTTATACACCGTTATACACAAACATATACACGTTACATATACACGTTATACACTCTACATGTTATACACCGTTATACACTCTACATGTTATACACCGTTATACACTCTACATGCTGCATTATACACCGTTATACACTCTACATGTTATACACCGTTATACACTCTACATGTTATACACCGTTATACACTCTACATGTTATACACCGTTATACACTCTACATGTTATACACCGTTATACACTCTACATGTTATACACCGTTATACACTCTACATGTTATACACCGTTATACACTCTACATGTTATACACCGTTATACACTCTACATGCTGCATTATACACCGTTATACACTCTACATGCTGCATTATACACCGTTATACACTCTACATGTTATACACCGTTATACACTCTACATGTTATACACCGTTATACACTCTACATGCTGCATTATACACCGTTATACACTCTACATGCTGCATTATACACCGTTATACACTCTACATGTTATACACCGTTATACACTCTACA
>OMKY01221639.1:0-14897 GCA_900302395.1 Bregmaceros cantori
GAATGTGTTTCTCGATTGGTGTTATGTTGCCTCGCTCGGTGTTATTTGTTAAATAAGTTGATCCATCCTGACTAAGTTAAAAACACATTCTAAGAGAAATTTCCCTCCACAGTACGCACCATCTCTCTCTGAGGCCCCGCCTTGTTTGATGTGTATCATGGTAACTGTGTACATTACCGTGTACACTAGGGATGGGCATTCGGTTAAAATGTCTTTCTTCTTTGGGATCCGCGTTGGCCAACTGGTTATGGACACCGCACCTAACGCGACCCCATTCATGTCGACTTGTCTGCAATGTCTACCGCCGTTCTCTTCAACCCAGTTTCCGACTAATCCTATCCAATAAAGATGGACGCCGGAAAAAACAAGTCTTTCTTCACCAAGAGAATTAACGATCAATTAATCGTTTTTTGTTCTTTTAATTTAAAAATGACATCCTCAAATAAAAACATTTTAATTTCAATCAATAAAACAAGTTAAGTGATTAACAACAAAAGTTAAACGTACAATCACCCTCTCTCTCTCTCTCTCTCTCTCTCTCCCACTCTCTCTCTCTCTCTCTCTCTCTCGCTCTCTCTCTTTGCTCCTAGACAGTGGGGCAAAGATGTGCCGTTCGCGAGTGTGTGTGTTTGTGTGGATTAGCGTGTGTGTGGATGAACTAAAGCCCGTTCACTTCATCCCTGTGAGGAAGACACAGTAATCCGTAAGGAGTCCGTATTGTGTGAATTATGTCTCTAATGAAGATCGAGGAGTCTTTCATCATGAATAAGCCACAACACAAGGGAGCGTAGAGACTTTAGCACACAGCAACATTAGCTACACAGGACTCAACTGAGGTCGCCAACTCTACCAGAATAGTGGTAGCAACCCAGTTGGCCACTATCCCTCTAGTGGCCAATGTGAAATTCCTTTAGCATTGCAGGCAGTCTTTGGTAAAATGTAAATGTAGTTCATTATTTACTAAGGAAAATAAAGGATTATTTTATTAAGGAAATAAAGAACGGTTAATCAATTAGTTGTGCCCATCCCTAGTATATAGAGTAAATGGCTATACAGCAATAATCTTCAAATCTGTGAACCAGTGAAATGCACATCTCTCTCTCTCTCTAAAAAAATCTTGCACATCCCTATGATGACTTTAAATAATGTGACATTGTCTTGGTTGACTTCCCAGCTGGCCGTGAAGTCGATTCGTAAGGAGAAGATCACAGACTCCCTAGACAGGGTGCACATCAAGAGAGAGATCGAGATCACCGCCTCCTTGCGGCACCCCAACATCATACGTTTCTATGAAGGTGATACATCCACATGCACATGTACGTTGATAGGAAAACCTGGACAAGTAATGTAGATTAAAATCCTTTTGCCAGGCCATGGAAATGTAGTGGCAGGACATAGAAAGCCCATGAAAATATGGATTAAGGCTGCAGTGCAAGGCTGTTTGAACCACTCATTTTTGTTGTTTTTGTTTGTTGCGTGAAACGACTCTCATTTCATTGGCATTAGTGTTGTACCGATACCAACCGATACCGATACCACTGTTACTAGTGTTATCGCGGTAATTTTTACATGCAGTCTATGATTAATAGTAGTGCAGGAAAATTATAAAAAGCAATAACACATTAAGAATTATTTCATTATTTTAATATTTTAGTGTTTGGGGGGTATTGGGGTAGTAACTAAAGTTCGGATAAAAAAACGCCTTACTCCACTTGACCACTTTTTGAGAAAAAGACAATTTTTTTATCAGGCCATTTTACTTAAGCAGATGAGAAGAGATATTTTAGACACTGCAGGGAGCGGGTTTTACTTACTTTACTTACATTTTTTCACAAAAACATTTCATTTACATATTCTAGATTTAGACAAGATTCCAGCAGTTTCCGCCATAAAAACGGTATCGTCCAATACTGGGCGTAGGTACACGCCGATACCGATGTCACAAAAAAAAGTGCTGATACCGAGTATGTCCGATACCGAAATTGGTATCGGTGCAACACTAATTGGCATAGAATCAGCACATGTAACTTCAACATATCAAGGAGGGCTACTGAATAATGGCCGTGTAGAAAGTTATCAGGAGCCCCCTCCGCAGGCTGAACTTCTTAAGGCACCACAGGAAATGCAGTCTCTTCTGAGTCTTCTTCCACACAGGACACATATCCAATGGGAGTTGGGAAGTCGCGACGCATACATAGTCTTGTTGCAGTGGCTTAAATCACAGCACATTCAGCACGGTGATATACTGCACGTCTGCTCGCACACTAACGCTATTAATAAAATGAGAAAAAGCCGCTTGTACCGAAAAAAAAACAACTGATTTCTATCTATAAATATATAATCTCCTGTACTGTATTGTTTCATTGTAAGATTCATTCACATTTCATAGCAATTCTCCATACACACATACATATACACATTTATATCCTGAAAAAAACATTCACCCTAACTCCCATGTCCGTTTTTGTGCCTATAATTTAGAGGCTAACTCACATGACAGTTTTTGTGTATAGAATCTAGAGGATAGCTCCAGTCCTAAAAAATGTTTCCTACCAACTGTGTTGTTCCTGCAGTATTTGAGAGCCGAGATAAGATTGTCATCGTGATGGAGTACGCTAGTCGTGGGGAACTCTACGACTTCATCCAAGACCAGAGGAGGCTCTCTGAGACACAGGCCCGAGGCTTCTTCAGACAGATCACCGCTGCGCTGCACTACTGCCACAAGGTACTGTTGATTTAGCTTGACTGCACGCCAGCAACACCGTAGTGCAGTCGTTAGCATTGCTGCCTCACAGCTAGAAGATCTTGGGTTCGAATCCCAGCCCGGCCAGCTCCTTTCTGTGTGGAGTTTACATGTTCTCCCCCTGCCGCCGTGGGTTTCCTCCGGACACGCTGGTTTCCCCCACCACCAAAAGCATGTTCTAGTTAACTCATTCAGTGCCAAAGACGCGTTTGCGCGTTTTTGTGAATAGTATCGTTTTTAACGGCAAGAAATAATACCTCTATCTGACTGCTGGAGGGCTGAATACGCTGCTCGTGGGGCCATATACAGGGAGTGTATAGTGGCGGCGTATACTGCCACGTAGTGGCCACCCTTGGTACTTCCCCCGCATTTATTTGCGATTTTGTGAGAAATCAGCATTTTTAGTGATACCCACCCCTGTTCTGGAAGCTATAACTAAAGAATTGAAACAGGTAGAAACATTTTTTTTTCTGATGATAAAGGAACCTTTGTTTCCTTTGCTATGTCTTGTTGACAAGGACTCAGGACTTAATTTTCTATCGGTCTTGAAAAAACACAACCCTGGTACTGGACGTGCAGAATTTGAAAAGGGCTGGCATTGGATAAGTTGACTTGCTCCAGTCAGTTCCCCCGGCTAAAGTACTGGCTCAGAATCTGGAGTTGCCCGCCAAGCGCTGCACTGTGGCTGGGTTAAATGCGGAGGATGAATTTCACGGTGCATGTACGTATTTGCGACTAAATAAAGTGCCTTCACTCTTTACCAAATTGGTACTGGAAAACGCACCTAGACAAACGTAATATTTCTCTCCCTCAGACACATAGTCATGCTCTTACACACACTGTCTTACACCCTCACACAAAGAAACACATACACACACAACTACACACACTACAACAACAACTGCCTGGTCAGCCATTCTTGAATGGACAAAGAGCAGAGTATAGATCGATATAAAGTGCTGGTTTTAACTCGGACATCGGGTTCACTGAATAAGCGAACACGTGCACATATTTTACCACCTAATCCTAATGCTGTGTTCGCTACATTGAATTAATCTTCAAAAGCGCAGCAGTGTGATCTTAATTCAACTCATACATAATACTCCATAGGGTTATGAAAGAAAATCAAGCACCCACCATTTTAGGTGTCAAAAATAATTGTCTGTGGTGCAGTTGGTAAGACACCCGTATCCAGCACACTAGGGGTGCAACGATTAGTCGATTAATCGATGACTAATCGATTATGAAATGAATCGACAACTAATGCAATAATCGATTAATCGATCGCCAAGGAGTTTAATCACTGTCATTTTTAGCAGTTGATTGCTGACACCAACACCTATTGGTCTATGCAAATTTGATATATCAAGTTGACAAGATTAATTTCTTCGTTGCTGGTAATACTTTTTGGGGCGGATGTTTTAAGTAAAAATATCTAAAAGATTAATCGACTAATCGCTTCAATAATCGGCAACTAATCGACTATTAAAATAATCTTTATTTGCAGCCCTACAGCACACGTATGGTGCCTGTGACTTGACAGGCCAGGGCAGCGTTGCGAGTTGTCCTTCACTCGCAATATTTTTGCAATTTGAATTGTTTAATAGATGCATTGAATCAAATTGCAGTGGAAATGAACAATCAAGAATGAACCAACTGGACGTACCTTGGTGCCTTTTGAAGCATGCCTTTGTATGTGTGGAGTGTTTTCTCTCATAGACTAATTAGTCCAGGGTAGGGGTGCAACGGATCAAGAGACTCACGGTTCGGACCGATCCTCGGATCAGAGCTCACGGATCACAGATTTTTTCGGATCATCGCAAAAAAAATAAAACAAAAAATGACAAGACAAAAATAAAAAACACAAGTTTGTCTTTTGTTTATTAAAAACTGTTGAATTAAAATACATTAACTCGCCGCTACAGCTGTGACCGTGCGCGCGCACGCACACACGGGCACACAAACTTGCGTGCGTATACACACACACACACACAGGCTCGCGTACGCATGCGGCTCTTTAACTGTGACTGAATGAGACGTGCCCGTGTGGCGATGTGGCTCTTCGCTCTAACATATGACAGATATATGACTCTTGGCCTCCCACTGGTTGGCCACCCCTGAATTAGTCAGTTGCACACCGGACTCTGCTTCCGCCTTCGTACAGAGCCCATCTTAACGGGGCTATGTCCAAACCGATAGCTGTTTCCTGACCACGCTCTCTCCACGCACATTCTCTTGGATACTGAATACCACTAACCCTAGATGTTATAAATTTGCACGGAACAGTAGGCTCTTCGAAATTTCACCAAGAAGTGAGAATAGCGCAAAAGCAAAAGTTTGCAATCTTGAAATGGAAAACTTTTAATAATTAATGTTTCATGCTAATAATTGTTGCAATGTTACAAAAAAAGAACCGATTAATCGATTAATCGGCAGTAAAGATGACCGATTCATCGATGATCAAAATAATCGTTAGTTGCAGCCCTAATCCAATTATTATTATTATTATTGTTATTGCTATTATTGTTTTCAGTATTTTTATTTTTATTAATATTCTCTTCTCAGAACGGGGTCGTCCACAGAGACCTGAAATTGGAGAACATTCTGCTTGACCAAGAACTCAACGTAAAGGTAAGATCACAGTTTGTCTTTATTTTAAATGAGGCTGTAGGCAGCGGTGAAACCTGTGATGTTACCTTTATTGTTATACTTTATTGTCTTGAAGGAAATGGGCAACGTACAGTACGCACATCAGCATTGTCAGACAACAATAAAACACAGACAGACATTCCAAGTAGTATAACACAACTAACAAAATACACTGTTGCACTACAAGAATAGAACAAAGTATTAAAACATTAATAAAAAAATGAGTGACAAGGCAATGGAAATGAATCATTCACAATAATACAATTGTGTAACAATATAAAAATATGGAAACTGTTATCCACTAATAATAATTATGCAATACGTTTTGTAGTTGAAGCATAGCACAACAGAAAGCCTGAGCCTATTGATTTTGTAGAGCCAAGTTCTGTAGCGTCTGCCTGAAGGTAAAAGTTCATATTCACAAAATAAGATTCTGCTTTCTCATGAATTGCCTGGAAGGATGGCGAGTCACATCTACTGATGACCTTCATGGCAATATATTACCTTTTATTTAGTTTGTGTTCTTTCTCCTGCTATTTACCGATCCAACTACAAACTTATCGCTAGAACATGTGTTTAATTTCAACACTGGTTCTGTTGAGAGCAAACAGCTCTGAAATTGTGTATTTGATGGTATACAGTAATACTATTATGATGATGATGATGATGATTATTATTATTATGATCATTATTATTATATTGATAATAAAAATTATTATTATATTGATAATAATACTATTTGGTGGTGTATAATAATAATGGTATATTTGATGTTCAACATGGGCTGAATACCTCACTGATGCTTCAACACCAAACTATTATTGTTTCATGTGGGATTTATTACTTGGAAAAACATGTCTACACGCACGCACACATATACACGCAGTCACACACATACACGCAGTCACACAGTTGCACACACCGATACACACACAGATACACACACACATACAGACATGCAGTCACGCGCACACACAGACACACACACACAGACCTCACAGGTCCAGAATGTGAGACTTTGAGGGAGAATGAAAATAACCCAAAGTGAGTTACACTGTCTTTGATGTCAGCTAATGTGTTACTATTAGTAGACAGTGCAGGAAGAGAGAGACAGAGAGAGAAAGATGGAGCAGAGAGAGAAAGATGGAGAGAGAAGAGAGAGGGAGACGGAGAGAGAGGGATGGAGGAAGAGGGGAAAGAGAGAGAGAGAGAGAGAGAGAGAGACGGGTGAAGAGAGAGAGAGAGAGAGAGAGAGTACCACACTACAGAGGAGGAGAGAGAGTGGGGAAGGAGGGTTGTAACGGATACAATAAGAGGAAAGAGAGGTGAAAATTAAAAGAGTGAGACAGAGGGAGAGAGAGATGGAGTAAGAGGGTAGACAGAGAGGGGGGGGAGAGTGGAGAGGGGAAGGGAGAGAGGAAGGGGAAGAGAGAGAAGCATGGAGGAAGAGGTGAGAGAGAGGCAGGGGCAGAAAGGAGAAAGAGACACAACAGAGAAGCTATCAACCTACAGGTTGTCTGGGTGTAGCCACAACATTGTTGTGTATGGTGCCAGCCTAACGCTAGCAGCTTTACTATGCGTCCTTATTTGGACACCTGGAGTGTATGGTAACCAAAGACCCTTTTCCACTACAAAATGAGAGCACTGCTCTTCTTGGCACTACTCTACTCTACCCTGCTTTGGTACCGTTTGTATGGTATGAGCTTCCATAGGCTTCTAGCCTTCGGGTTGACTGCATAGCAGAGATGCGATCAAGTTCCTCGTTCAAGTTTCAAGTCTTCTTGGCCAAGTCAAGTTCCAAGTCAAGTCATATTTAATATGCTGTAATTTTAGCTCCGGAATCTTATTTCGATAAAGTAGCAAAAGCTAAAATCACAGCATTTTAATGATGACTTGACCCGGAGTTGACTTGGGACTTCTTTGCTGCTTAGACCTAGTTCGTAGATGATGATGTGCTGTCGTTGTGTTTTTGGTCGTCGATGTTTGTTTGTTTGTTGTTCTGTGAACAAAATGACCCAACAAGTTATGGATGTGCCGACTCTGCGGCGCAGTCAGTAAGACACCCACATCCAGCACACGTATGGCGCCTTTGGCTTACTTTTTAACCCACTCCACCACACGGCCATCACCTATTATTATTATTATTATTATTATTACTACATTACATATATTATTACATTATTATTATAATAACTCACTCCTCTACCACTCCACCAAAATACCTTAAAATATGCCTGTTTTTATACACTCTGTTTTACTTTAATAAAATAAATAAGAAAATGGCGTTGGCACCAAATAAACTTGGAGTGCTGCATGTCTGGAGGGGTGTATCCTGTTTCCATTTTCTGAGCCAACGAAGACATTTTTTCCTGGGCTTAATAAAGTCTCCATCTGTACATCACTTGGCTTGCCGAATGCAAGCTTTGTGTGCCATTGTGATGTCATGATGTGGGCTTCCAATGCACAGTTTGTCACAAAAAGCACTCATCCATCCAGCCGACAGGGGCAAGGTGCCATGCTGTCTGGGAATCGTCCAAAGGAACCCTTGTCTTGTGAGTTGGTCTTTTTTTATTTATTTTAATTTAAAGTTATCTTATTTTATGTACAGCGTTAGGGCTGCAACGTTTAGTGGATTAATCGATGACAAATCTATTACAGAATCAATCGGCGACAAATGTAGTTATCGATAATCGCAAGAAATTGAATCATTGTTATTTCGGCAGTTTTGTGCTCACATTACTCCAAATGGTCCAGTTAAATTTAATATTAATACACTGTATTTGAAAATATGAAATATTAAATGGTCATAACTGATGGAAAAAGGGTGAAAATAAGAAGAACATCAAATATGATAAAAAAAGATTCTAAATATTACAATATACGTTGTATTAAGTTTGACTAAATTTGAAGTTGACAAGATTAATCTCGCAATCTTGCAATCGTTGGTCAGCGTTAAGATTTTGGGGATTTTCTAAAAGAAAGAACGTCCAACCGATTAATCAACTAATCGGTTGAATAATCGACAACTAATCGATTATTAAAATAATCGTTAGTTGCAGGGGGAGTTGGGGGAGGTGATAGAGCGGGGGCAAGCGGAGATCAAGTTCAATTTATTAGGTGTCTCCGAAGGGCAATTCAATTGCATCGCCATAGACCACACCCACTCCTTTGTCACATGTAAACACATGACAAAGGAGTAGAGGAAACATGAATAGAAATCTCAATTCATCAACATATACAGGACATAAAATATGCCAGGACACAAACATATCCCATACGGACATGATAAAATACATAGGCACTCCACACCAAGGCCAGGTTAAAGAGTTCAGTTTAATTAGTTAAAAATTAAGTTTAAGTTGGTTGGATATAATTCCAATAAAATAAATAAAATCAATTAAAAATGTATGAAAAGTAGTTTTTTAGTTTTGAAAAATGCAGTACAGTGGGGAAGGGGCCTTACTGCGTTGCAATATTGGCTTAGCAAAATTGGCTTAGCAGCAGCAGTAACCCACTGTGCCACAAGGCCAGCACCCAGAGTTAACCCTTTCAGTGCCAAGCTCATTTCATGGCAAGAAACTATGCAGAAACTATACATATGCATATGAGAATTATTTTAGAAGTTCACTTCAATGCTCGACGCCAGTGTGATTTATAAACCTAAGGTGAAAGAAATTAGGTTAGGTTGTAAGTAATTTATTCGAACAACAACATTGACAAACTAACAAAAAATGTACATTTTATATACACATACATCTTTTGTAATTTATAGTTTCAAAAATACTTTTTGAGTGCATTTCTCAGCCTTTACTTTTTACTTTACTCGAGTAGAAATTGGGATCAATACTTTGTAGTTTTACTCAAGCAGTTTTTTTACATATGTATTTTACTTTTACTCAAGTAAGACATCGGGGTACTTTTGTCATCACTGCTTACTAGCAACATTTATGTATGTTCAAATTTCGAGAAATGTCTTTAGCAGGTTTCCATTCGGTTTGCATTTTGGGGATTTTTTCGCTGCTTGAGATTTGTAGTCGGAGACTGTGTATTGCTGGCTGCTGACGATGATTCTTTTAGCGCTGCTCGGTGAAAACCTCATTTCCGTTCCCACAGAACGACAGAACGACCATCACTTCGGCAAGAAAATTTCCCATCAAAAATTGTAGATTCGCAGATGACACCGTTGCCTTTCGGCTGTAAGCATGAATTATGTTTTGAAGATTTAACATTTTCACGCAATTTGCAAATATTCTGAACAAGTCATTTCTGAATTTAAGAGCTTTTATGATGAATATTTTCCGGGAAAAGTTCCTTTTTAGACGTTTTTGTTTTCTGAAATCAGCCGTTTCGTTTGTTTGGTTCTGAAGAGTTGATCAATTTAAAAATCAAATGAAAGGGCTGGCCCCGTGGCGCATTGGGTTAAGACTGCTGCTCCAAGCCAGCCCCATTCCATAGTCTTGTAGCTGTGAGTTACATCACAGGACATGCAGTGCCATGAGATTGCTTCCCCTCACGTCATATATGGCACGTCCGCTAGTCCCCGCTCTCACATCCTCCTTTCACATCCTCCTTTCACACTAACACTGTCAATAAAAAGAGAGAATGGCGCTTACGCTGAAAAAAAATATTATTAGAATATTTTTAGGTGTGGGTAGGTTTTAGACTCCTTGTCATGTGAATAGTTAAAAAAATACTGAATATTTCATTTAATTTTCATTATTAAAAAGTACAATTACCAAAAGTGCAACTACTTTATATACAGCCCATTAACATGGATGAATCAATCATAGGAGACTCTTAAACTGACAATGTTATGCAAATATCGCTCTCTGGCACTTTTGTTTCACCGCTTGTTTCATCCCCCTCACCCTGCACAAGCCCTATTTTAACCCGTCTTTCCATGCCTTCGACAGAATAGAAGAATACGAGGTAGACCCAAGAAGCTACTGGCCCATAGTGATCTTCGACATGGAGTCCTTCGCCTCGTCCAACACCTCGTACCAATTTCCCGAGGCGGGCACCATCCTCACCAGTCGCTTGTTTCCACTCCTCATGCTGGCTGTCGGTCTGGTCGGCGTGATGCTCAACGTCCCGGTGGCCTACCTGTTCATGGGCATGCCGAGCGACCGCCCGCTGGTGGTGTACCTGAAGAGCATGGTGCTGGCCGACGTCCTGACGCTCATCACCCTGCCCTTCAAGGTGGTGAAGAGCCTCGGGCTGGGAGGACACGCCGTCCAGATGTTCATGTGCCGTTACTGTCTCGTCATGTTCTTCTCCTGCATGCATGCCAGCGTCTTCTTCATGGCGCTCATCGGCGTCAACCGCTACGTGATGGTGGTGCGTCGCTCCTCTGCCTCTGCACTGCAGCGCATCCGAGTGGCCCGGGTCCTCTCGCTGGTGACCTGGGCCTGTGTGCTAATGAACGTGGTGCTCACAATGGTGCTGACCCAGCGCAAAGCTGTTCCAGAGCAAGCCGCCGAGATGTTCCGCAACAGCTCCTACTTCGACTGTATGATGTTAAAATCTGCAGAGGGGCTGGGATGGCACGGTTTGGGTGCTCTGGTCGGCAACATCGTCATCTGGCTGACGCTGGCGTTGCTGTGCTTCTGTTACGCCTCCATCGCGTATCACGTCCGCACCCATCGGGGCGTGCGAGTCAAGGCGATGACCGGACGCAACATTTCCGTGCTGCTGCTGGTGTTTGTTGTGTGCTACGTGCCGTACAACGTCTGTAGGATCCCGTACAGCTTGAGTCAGCTGTACAGGGACCGCTTCTCTGACCACATGCACTCCGTCCTCTACCAAATGACGGAGGGCGCGCTGCTATTAGCGTCGATCAACGTGTGTCTCGACCCGCTCATCTACTTCTTCATGTGTCGCAGCTTCCGCAAGTTGTTCCTGCGCCGCCTCCCGTGGGCTCGCCGCTTTGAACCCTTCACGCAAGAAATGTCAATGTCGCAGACTGCAATAACCGAAACTGAGCTCACAGATAAACAACGACCAAACTTGACTGTTATCGAGAACAATGATTCCAATTAAGCCAACATTTCAGCACCATATTTAACGGGATGTGTAGGATTAGTTTTTCACTGAAAACTAATCCTATCACAAAAGTTGTTTATTTTTTTTAAGATTCCCCACATTGTGTAGATCATTTTGCATCTGTTACTTGTTTAAAATAAAACCTTACCTTTTAACTTGTCTTTTGATTAGTCAATTGTTTTACTCAGCAATTTAAAACATTTGTCTGAAGGGGCTGGACCAGCGGTGCAGGCTTAGATCACATAACTTGCAGCACCGTGAGAACGCTTCGCCTTGCGGTCATAAACTGCTTGTCTGCTTGTCGCCACTCTCTCAAAAAAGAAAGATGGTGGCTGAAACTAAGTTGGTTGTCGATAATTTTAAAGGAATTAAATCATCGCCAGTCGAGGCAACTCCTCCAGTCGCACAACAATTTCATCCTGATTAATATTTGAGAAATCCAATTCAGGGGCTGCGTCCGAAATCGCTCCCTATTCCCTATATGGTGCACTATATAGGGTGCCTGCCATTTTGTAGGGGAGTCTGAATTCTCCATGTACCCTATATAGTGCACTCAAAGTATCCCACACTCAACCGTGAAAAGTAGTGAGCATCGATGTACCCCAGACAAAGCAATATAATCCATAATGCACTGCGTGATGTTTTAAAAATGATCTAAACTACAAGAACATGGCACGGCGGGAGTCAGTAGCGACCGACCACGGGAAATAGATGTAAATGTAAGTACTTCTGACTTTCTTTGATGATTGTTGAATTTTATAATTACACATTTTAAAATCATATGCATTATAATAATTTTGACACCACCGACACTATTGTTTGAAATCTCGGGCCGTTGCTGTTGATGGTTATAATTATATATTTAAATTTTGGTCTTAAAACCTCTGGTCATTGGAAATGCCCGCTGTATCTACTGAGCTACAGCCAGCCCCAAATCAGCCCGCTCTGCCCTCCTCCTCCCATCCACTCTGACAATCAGTCACCTCACCTCACACTTCTATTCTAAGCTTACCGTTAAGGACGTTCAGGCGATTAAACTCTCAGCGGATGGAATGTGTGTGTGTGTGTGTGTGTGTGTGTAATACACACTCAGGAGACAGGACATAATGTAGACACGCTGACCCCTACCAACCCCAATGGGGGGCACCACGGTAGTGCAGTGGTTAGCACTGTTGCCTCACAGCGAGAAGGTAATAATGGCTCATAGTATGGCTGGTGTTAGGATGGATAATTTATGTGCATTAAATGCCAAGATGTAAAGTTTGAATCCCAAAAGCGAGCCACTTATTTTGTTATGATTAGGTTAGGAGTATGTGGTGGGAGGTTAGGTTAGGAATTAGGGGCTAGGATTTTGGAGGGAGCCGAACAAAATAAGCAGATCGTTTTTGGGATTTGCGCTTTACATCACAGCATTTAATATGCCAAAATTATCCGATCTAACCCTAACCATCATAGAATGAAAATGGGTTGTAATTTCTGCAAGGAATTGTGTTTCATTTACAACAACTGTGGGCTGTCAGAATAACTTTACTGGACATAATTTTGCTGGACAATAAATTGGTTGATTAATTGATTTAATTATTGCAATTAACTTTCAAATAATAATAATAATAATATTAATAAATGTAATTTTATTAAAAGAACAAGCAATTACTTTCAGTTGCTTGTCCAACATGAGCATGAAGCCCATACTGCACACGCATGCCATTGTTTACTTATATGTTTCAGTTGGGGAAAAAGGCACAAATCAACCAGAACTAACTCACACTGAATTTGAGTTTAAGGTTTGACTATGTCCCATGTTCTTATTCACAGAGGTGGAAAGAGTACTGAAAAATTGTAATTGAGTAAAAGTATCTTTACTTAAATTGTACTCAGAGTGAAAGTAAAATTACCCTTCTCAAAATGTACTTCAGTAAAAGTACAAAATCACTTCATTTAAAACTTAATGAGTAAAATGAGTAAAAGTTACTATCAATTATTTAATGCAACAAAAAAACATGAGTCATGAATCAAATTCAGCATATGTTTTTCTTTCAATTGTTTATCATTTTCATGTGCGATGCATGGACAATGCGTTGGTTCTGGCTCACAAGGCTGCACAGGAGTTTAACTTTCCGTCCGAATAAAACTTTTTCACCATCCACCAATGTTTTGTAATCAGTAACATGACGGGACTCAAATGTAACGACTTAAAAGTACTAATGTAAACATGTACTCAAGTAAAAGTAAAAAATACACATTTTAAAAACTACTCAGGAAATTATAAATTACTCATAAAAAGTAATTAATTACAGTAATGTGAGTAAATGTAATTCCTTACTTTCCACCACTGCTTATTCAGCAAGTGAGTGTTCCAAAGTTAAAGAATCATTGCACCCAGTACTCAGTTAGTTAGAGAAATGGTGCGAGTGACGAAGAAACTAGAGAAAAGCAGAGAAAAAAAAAAACAACAAAAACATATTGTGGCCAGAAAAGTTATTGTGCTTTTAAAAAGTTACTGAATTGACTCATTGAATATTAATAAATTGTGGCAGGCCTAACTACAACTCTTTCCCCGTCTATGAAATGTCTTGCAAGGTCTATTTGGAAAAAGAACAGCCTTCAACAGTGCCAGTGTTGATATCATGACGTTGGTGGCATGTAGCCACGGCCCTCACCGTGCCCAGTTATTTACAAAGCATGGTCAACAATCTCTGTTCGCATTGTGATGACGCCAGTCTGAGAGGCCACTCCTAGCAGGGCCTATTGTGACAGAACATTGGTGCACATACATGCACAAGGTCTGGGAATAGATCCAAATATTTGGAACCATTTTGATTCAATATCGTATCTATTTTAATCAGAGATGGCAAATCCAGCTCCAGAAAGTAAAAGTCCTGCCACATTTTGGCTTCTACCCAGCGTAGAAGTGCACTGCAAACAGGTGTCACTGGCTGTGTCCGAAATCGCTCCCTATCCCCTACTCCCTACCTCCCATATAGTGCACTCACTTATAGTGCACTCAACAGCAACGGCCGAGATTTCGGACACTAGAATTGGCGCCGTCAAAATTATTATAAAATATAATTATAAAAAATATAATTATAAAATTAAACAATCATCACAGAAAGTCTGAAGTACTTACATGTATAACGATTTGCCACGGTCGGTCGCTATTTACTCTCACCGCGGCATTTTTTTAAAAAAAGTGTAGGTCATTTTTTAAACATCTCGCAATGCATTAAGGGTTATATTGCTCCGTCCAGGGTACATCCGATGCTCACTACATTTCGCGGTGCATTGTGGGATACTTTCAGTGCACTATCTAGGGTACATGGAGAATTCGGACACCCCTACAAAATGGCGTGCGCCCCATATAGAGCACTGTATGGGGGTTAGGGAGCGATTTCGGACACAGCCACTGATTAGCAGAGCACCCCAACTGAAGATGCTTCTCAAATTAGGAGCAGCTGCTATTTGC
>OMKY01221640.1:5321-20704 GCA_900302395.1 Bregmaceros cantori
CCTGTTTCCACTAACCCTAATAAATAAAGATTGGAAAAAAACAGCCTGAATGGGATGGAAAAAAAAATTATTGGCCTTATCGACCCTGGTCACAATCAATCATGACTACAGGGCCAATATATGGGTTTATGTGCCATTATCCAACTCCATAGTGTTTTTTTAATTAATATTTTTATATCAAACATTGTAAGCAGTTAAAAAAGTCTGCAGGCCATCAGGCCACCTGGGTTTGACTGTGTGTCAAATGGCTAGCCTGGCAAGCCATACCAAACGAATCGTCCACGCATCGCTCAAAGATGCGTTTGGGTCTGGAGCCGATCGGATCGAGAAAAAAAAACTATACATAACTTCAGAATAGTTACTGAGTAAATAAACAGTAACTACAAATGTAACAACATGATAACTTCAGAATACTGTGTAAATAACCAGTAACTACAAATGTAACGACATGATAACTTCACAATAGTTACTATGTAAATAACTAGGATACTTCCCAGAATGTTGGCAATAGATTTTGTGCTAATGTTATCACACAAAGAAATACGATTGTATGCTTTATATGAAACTAAATTGATATGCCTTAACTTAAAACCAAACAACTATTGTTTGTTTGTTAAGTTATAAACCAAACAAAAATTCGGCCATATTGAATTAAGCCATCTTGTAAGGGTAGGCCTCCAAAAACCTACCCTAGCGCATTAACACACAGAATCTGGGACAAATAATAATACTTTCGCAAAATCTCTCAGAAATACAAATACTATGGTAATGTTCGTCGTCACCAAATGTTTGCCAATATTCCAGACATCTGTGCTACATGTTATAATGAAAAGGGTACTCTGTTTCAGTGAGTGTGGCAATGCCCAAAAGTATGCTGACTTTGGTGTTGTGGAGACTGTCTGATATGTTCAATGTTACGGTCCCTGATAACCCCAGGCTCTCTGTGAGTGGAATATATTCCAAGGATTTTGAGCAGTCTGTGAGACAGACTAAACTTTTGGATTTGGGATTCTTCAAGCCAGAAGGGCCATCACACTCTTCTGGAAGAATATGAAGGCTCACATGCTGGTGGTGTGGATGAAGGGACTATCCAAATCTCTGGGTCTGGAGAGACTAACATATATAGCAAAGAGCTAGCTTAACAACTTTTTTGTGGAGACTATATATGGAACTGTTGGAGAACTATCATATGGATACTTCCTGAATGGACAATAAGGAGAACTACCATATGGATACATCCTGAATGGACAATAAGAAGAACTATTGCTGAACACTGAGATCATGAACACTTGGTTGAATTATGATGATAGGATGTAAGGGTGTTTGTTTTGTTTTTTGTTTTTTTCTCACATGCTGGTGGTGTGGATGAAGGGACTATCCAAATCTCTGGGTCTGGAGAGACTAACATATATAGCAAAGAGCTAGCTTAACAACTTTTTTGTGGAGACTATATATGGAACTGTTGGAGAACTATCATATGGATACTTCCTGAATGGACAATAAGGAGAACCACCATATGGATACTTCCTGAATGGACAATAAGGAGAACTACCATATGGATACATCCTGAATGGACAATAAGAAGAACTATTGCTGAACACTGAGATCATGAACACTTGGTTGAATTATGATGATAGGATGTAAGAGTGTTTGTTTTGTTTTTTGTTTTTTATTTATTTTATTTTGTCTTTGTCATGGGAAAATGTAAGGAAATGTAATTAATATATTTTGGGAAAAAAAACAATATGGTAATGTGACAAGGAAGCGCTACAATATCTCAGAGCAGAGAAAAGTTTATGCGCAAGGAGCACAATATATGACTGGCAAACAAACAAAAGTGTAATACAAAAATTGTGTCTAGGTATACTGGCCATGCAAGATGCTTATTACCATGCCAATAAAGCTACGTATAATTTGAATTCATCTTCCTGTGAACCGGTAAAGGTCTCGTCTCCAGTCAACAATAGCGCACCTCCTACGGAGAGAGACTTGCATTCAGTGACTGCACTGCTGCTATTACTATGCTAAACAGTCTGGCCAATAGAATGCCACCTTCCTTATTGATGGATCAGAGTCAATATCTCCAAATGTTCTATGTCCAAACAGGGACATTTTAGAGTGCACCTCCTGTCCACATGACAACGGCGGGGTAATCTGAAAACAGCTAGCCTAGCAAGCCAGAACATTATCCACGCATCACACAATGATTATTTGGTCTGGATGAAGCAGGCTCGAGAAAGTGTCAAAAAAGTGTCAATCAATTGAAGTTTTCAAATCACAGCGCAGGAGATGTGACAAGTGGCATGGAGGCCCTGGTCTCGATTCAAACAAGACCCACCTTAACAGGACGCTGATTGCATCGTTCAAACGTGGACGACAATCTGATTTGTTGGTCCACCGGACCGTCTCACCGCGAGCGATGCATGGATGACTTGTTGGTTCTGGCCTGCAGGCTACCAAAGCTTTTACCAAGGAAATACTCAAGCAGAAGCGCTGCTTCTCCGCCCGTAAGCACCCAGAACCAGGGCTTGAAAACAAAATTATTTTTAAAAAGTTCCGTTCCGAACGGTTCAGGCAGGCCTATATTTAACGTTTTCATTCTCTGAACCGTTCCGCCACCAAAATATCGGTCCTGAACCGGTTCAGAACGCAAAGTTTAATTAGCAATTTAGTGGTTTCTTAAAGTTCCTTATATTGTGCAATGTTATATTTAGTTATAGTTTATACAAAATATATTTGGTGGACTTTCAAACTTCATGGTAACTGTATTAACCCATTAAGCCATTACATTCACTTGCTCTTCTGTCCACAAGATGGAGCCCAGATGCATGGGGCTTGACGACGCTAGGTTTCCACTACAGAGAGGTCCGTATACGTACATGGTCAGTGCGTATATGGTCCGTATACGGTCCGGTTGGAAGATTGCTGTTTCCATTGTCAACAAAACTCCTGCGTGCGGCGCATTGGTATTCGCGCGTGAACATACATAACGTGATAACACACACTTCATGCAGCCCGCCCCCATGCAGTTGTCAACAATAGCACGTGCAAGCCACGGAGCAGCGCAGGAGGTGAGTGGGTGTGTTTGTGTGTGTGTGTGTCTGTCTGCGTGTGTGTTCGCTTGTTGCTGTTCTTGTGTGTGTGTGCGTGTGTGTGTGTTTGTGCATGTGTGTGTGTGCGTGCGTGAGCGTGCGCCGGATCTCGGAAAAGAAGAACAGAGTGGTTCAATGGGGAGACAGCCATGCGCATGAAAGGCAAAGTAATATATATATTCCAAAGTTTTTACCGAAGCGGCCTCGTGCACACGGCTTTGGTGTGCGCGCGTGTGTGTGCATGTGTGTGTCACGCACAAACACACACACACGTAAAGGCGCACACACAACAGTGCCGTACGCACGCAGATGCACACACAACAGTCCCGTACGCTCGCAGACACACACACACACGAGTGCAGTACACACACACAACAGGCCCATACGCACGCAGACACACACACAAAACAGTGCATTACGCACGCAGACACACGCGCATTTGCCCATGCACAGGAGGAAAGTAAGTACGGGCCTGTTGTGTGTGTGTGTACTGCACTCTTGTGTGTGTGTGTGTGTGTCTGCGAGCGTACGGGACTGTTGTGTGTGCATCTGCGTGCGTACGGCACTGTTGTGTGTGCGCCTGGAGCGTTCCGCTCCCCTTTGCGTGTGTGTGTGTGAGCGTGTGTGTGCGTGACACACACATGCATACACACACGCACACACGCACACACAACAAAGCCGCGTGCACGAGGCCGCTTCGGTTAAAACTTTGGAATATATATCTATTACTTCGCCTTTCATGCAGTGGAGCGCACAGTCCGCTGATTGATCAGCGCTGCTGTCAATCACTGAGCACACGGCCTCGCCCCCCAGTACGTACCGTATACGTGCGGTGAAAAATCAAAATAAATGATTTTCTGTACGGTCCGTATACATCTATGGCACGTATTTCAGCACAATGGAGCATGCTACAACGGTGACAACACATTTGTTTGCTCATGTATACGGACTGTACAGAAAAATCTCTGTAGTGGAAACCTAGCGTGACAGGGAAAGTTGGATGGATGCACAACCGGAAATAGTCTCCCAGATATAGGATATGTTCAAATAAATAGAGAACGGAACGGTTTTTAACCGCTTTTGTGGATTTCATAATGTTCCGTTTCTGTTCCGGAACAGTTGAAGAAATCTTTTTTCGTTTCCGTTTCCGCTCCTCATAAAATGATGTAAAATTCTGTTTGTTTCCGATTTTCGTTTTCGTTCCTTGAACCGGTTCGGAGCCCTGCCCAGAACCCTACTAGGATAAAGCCCCATTACCCTGCCACCCCACACTCACTGATAATAGGGCTGTTGCATGGTGACGTCGCGGCACGGCGGCGACAGACATTTTGGTGGTATTACGTACGGTGAAGTATACGTACGGTTAAGTGGTATACTTTACCACAAATCCAATATGTAAGCAAATGTATTTAGGCTGCCATATGCTGCCGATTCATAGCATAGCATAATGCCACAAATAAATCAATAATAGAAGACTTTTAAACAGACAATGTTATGCAAATATTGCTCTCTGGCTGTCATACCATGATACCACCATTATGTCTGACGCCACCAAACCGTGACATCACCACACAACAGCCCTATTTGGACAATTTTACAAGAAACATTTTAAAACATTTTAATTTAGCGTAGATATTTTTCAATCCTACAAAGACACAGTCTGCTTGCTCCCATAAGAGACTACAGACTAGTGTTACACCGATACCATTTTTTTGTGCCGATACCCGATACCTGGCTGTGCAGTATCGTCCAATACCAATACCAACCGATACCGATACCCAGAGATGCGACCCTCTTTCAAGTCTCAAGTCCTTCTTGGGCAAGTCAAGTCAAGTCCCAAGTCAACTCCAAATCAAGTCATCATTAACATGCTGTAATTTTAGCTCCAGAATTTGATTTTAATAAAGTAGCAAAACAATCAAACGATGCTATTATAAAAGCAAAACTATTGCTTGCTTTTGACTTTATTAAAATCAGATTCTGGAGCTAAAATTACAGCATGTTAATGATGACTTGATTTGGAGTTGACTTGGGACTTGACTTGCCCAAGAAGGACTTGAGACTTGGGACTTGAAAGAGGGATTTGGTCACATCTCTGCTCATTGTGGACCACTCCGGCCAAGTCTGACATCCCAAATGGACACATGTGTCGAATGAACGCGTGTCCACGTGCTTCTGAAAGACAGTCTCTACAACTAGCAATTGTTCAGCCTTCCTGGTAAGCCTCTCGAGGCATTTAGCGGAAAGCTCCAAATCACAATGTTACATACCTAATGCACCATGTCGCCTAGTCTCCTGCAGCCATCACAAGACACATCGGAAGGGATTTCAGTGCAAAACTTACATAACACCTGAATGACTTGTCGACAGACAACAATTTGAATTACATGACTCTGGTGACCACTAATGTAAAGCCTTTATGTGGAAGAAGTTTACAATAGGGGTCATTACATAATACCTTAATATATGCATAAACTTTTGGTTAATGCGTATTAACTGTTTAACTTAGTTACGTTTTTTTTTCTTTTTTACAGTCATATTTTCACAGGGGGAGTAGAACTCAAGTAAAGTCAAAGAATCTCTAATTGGAACATCTTTAATTCCCATCCATGCCATCGTGCCTAGTTGTGCGGGTAAAGGTTTAGGATGGAATACATGGAAAGTCACATGGGAGACGGAAGCACTCACCTGGCTCGCAACACTGAGTGAAACATTTTCCCAACCAAGTAGTGTGAAATCATATGCATGTGATTGCATCACATGAATGGGTGAAGATAATACGTCCTTGAAACTTTGTGTGTAGGCTTTGTTATATGAACGAGGTTGTGGTCTCCCAGAAAAGGGATTCTGCACATTCATATTTACACAACAATGGCCTTGATTTACATGTAATCCCATATTCGTGGCAAATCTAACTGATCTGTAGGTTAAAATTTTTACAATTTAATTGTAAAGGATTGAAGTTACTATTAGTTGTCAGCTGATTACATGTAACCAATTACAACACGTTGCAACACTTTTTATTTAAATCACCATCTGTCTCGTGGACAATATATGGTGAAAACTTTTCTTCTTGTACTCTGATTCTCTTTTTAGCCAGGACTGGAATAATCTGAAACAGATTTTACTGCAGAGAGTTAAGACCATGGTGTTGAGACCTTTGTTAGTGGCAGTGTACTAGTGGTTTATTGCAATTATTTGGGCCAGTATTTATATTGTGTCTCAAGGCCAAAAAATGAACTAGATTAGCACCCTAAAGAAAATAAAGCGACACAATAGCAGATGGCATGAGGCGGCGCTCAAATTTACACACGTCCGCGTAAATATAATCCGTGGCGCGCAGCATGTACGCTTGCAGGTGAGCCTCATTTGCACTACTCTGGTGAGCCAGAAGCAATGAATCGTCCACACACCGCACGCGATGAGAACGACCATGTACCGTCTAGCGACGTGCGATGCGTGGACGATTCGTTGGTTCTGGCTCGTCAGGCTAAATTTGCACAGCTGTGTGCACATGTGCTCGCCTGTAGTCTACTTAACTCCCGCGGCACAAACAAGCCGCTTCCGATGGCGCGCCAATATTGTGAAATTAACGTTGCTTTTTGCTTTTCTGGGGACTACTCCGAATGGGGGTAAGTTTCGTGTATGTGCACTATTTGGGAGCAAAGTATATGGCAAGCACCGCTACAGCCTCAGAAAGTTGTGTGGCAATAAAATAAAGCCGAATTTTGTTTTATCCAGGTATGCTTGATTGTCACCAATTCATTTTCAAATGTTTGAACCCTGTTAACTTTTGAACAATGAAATTAATTCAATGCTTTGTCGATGTGCATGTTAATAGGAAGATTATACCTAGCATCAAAAATGCTGTTGCTACGAATTGTTCAACTTAATTGGGTTCACTTTCCTATTTTCTGACTCTGTAAAAACGTTAGTTTACATTTTTTTTTTAATCAACTGTTTTATCTTTGGCCGGTGAGTAATTTCACTGGAAGTGGATTTTAAATGGATTTTGTGTGAATAGCTGATTGTCACACACAATTAGGTGGTTGGAATTCATCACAGGCTGAAACACACAAATGATGACTCCTAACTTTGTCCAAGAACGTGGTTGCTACGGCAACCACCACCGGCAAGTCTGGTTGGCTCATAGCATTATCTCTGCAAGATATCCAACTTGACCTGAGCGAGCTCTCTCTCCTTGTTGTGTGACCTTCAGCCAATAAACACGTTTCATATAGTTAGAGGTCTTCTTTTCATTTCACAGACCTTTAAAAGTCCATTTTTTTTCCAAAATGTTCGATCGGATTATTGCTTTGGAAACTATCACTAAATTGCCAATTACTGTGAAAATGCTAAAATCAAAGTAATTTAAACTGAAACGTATTTGTCTGCAATCTAGAGTTAAAATAAACTTGTATAAATGTTTTTGGAGGATAGGGGGTGAACGACAAAACAAGATCAAAAGCCAGAGACCCACGCATAATTCCATCGGCTCGAATACTTGTTTTGATGCTGAATGGAATATGGGGTTATTTTAATTACACATGCGAGGCTCTTTTTGACAGTTGGGTAGAGTTTGCCGCCCAAGTTGTAATAAATGCAGCGGGGGAGTTTATTTTCACTTTAGATTAAATCTCTCGGAAGCCGCGCGGAGATTGTTTTAAAGGCCGGCGACGACAAACCCTCTGGCGGATCCGCCGCCGCCACCAACCAACTTGCACTTCCAAGGAATTTACCATGCGGTTTTAAAACGCATAAAATAAAGAGCCGTGTTGGTCACGTTCAAAAAAACAGGCTCGAGGGCGGTGGAATGCGCGCCGCCCATTGGCCGGCGAGGCGCGTGGACGTCAGCGTTAGCGACGCCCATTGGTTTGACGCGCGTCGCTTCCGCCTCGCGAGGAGCGCTTAAATATCCAATGGGCGCGCGGCTTAGCAGAGTATGTTGTGACGGAAGGCTGGCCCTAGGTCCTCTTTGGTGGAAGACGGCAGCGCAGCAACATCGTCCCCCTCCGCTTTCACCCCCGACCAGACATGGAGGAATTAAGTAGTTGACGTTTCCTGTAAACCTTCCTCTTTTTAAGCTTTCTTCCGTCCGATCATTGTGTCCGACCCACCGAACCGGCCTCCTGTCATCACCCTCGACGTTTAATCCGCAAACATGAAGATCATCATCGGCATTGGCGGGTAAGTCAATGAATGGCGCCGGGTGGGGGTGGGTCTGTGTGAGGGCGGAATGGCTGTCGCGCACACGTGGAGCCACGACATTGTCGGTGAGAACTGCTATGGGCGTTTACCAACAGATATAATGTAAATAAAACACAATTGCTCGTCTGTTCGCTTCAACGTGGTGTTTTTTTCCCAATTTCATATGAATGCGACGCTGGCTAACAAGCGGATGTGTCTTGGCGGTCTCAGCATTTCGACTGTTTGCCATCCCGAATGACTTTCTCCTAGCTGAACATGACTAGCAGTTAGCCTCCCGTGTTCAGTAACGGCCCAATGGATATGTTCTATGGGTCGTCAGAATGATACACCGACGATCCTGCACGATGATCATATCGCAGAATATACTGTACGGAAAGGCGTTTTTTCATCCACATTTTTTGCCGACTTCAACTAGAACGTGTCGCGCACACGTTCATGATATGGCGCTGATTTGCGCGGTGGAGCCACTACAACCATTGTCTTCGTTTGAGACAGCTTGACTAGTGTATTCTATATTAGTAGCTTATTTTATACTACAACGGTTGACTTTCAGTGGTGTGTATATACATGATAAACGCATCTTGCAAGCGCACAGGGCGGTGCCCGACTTGGTCTGTACTCTGTAACATGGTGTACCATGTGCTCCGTTGACGGCCTGGCGTTTTTTTTATCTCCAGCGTTACCAACGGAGGGAAGACCACCCTCACCAACAAACTGATCAAGAACTTGCCCAACTGTTGCGTCGTCCACCAGGACGACTTCTTCAAGGTGAGCACCCACTGTGTTCTAGCGTGATTACGCCATAGATGTGTGGAAAAAGGCAACGATAATTGCAGACATTTAGGTATTCATTGTAGTGCCAGATGGGGAAATTTGTACACTATTTAAGAGTTACAATAAAACTAGAGTAGGAGCACGTTTTTAACTACTTGTGACATTTTGCATCCTCTTTGTAGACCCTATATATCCAGGCACTTACTGTATTAATTGGTTAAAACACATGAGTGAGTTATTGGCAGCAGCACAATTAAAGGAAATCCCTGCCAAAAATGTGTACTGAATGTTTGCCCCTCATCTTGACAGTCGATACATATCGATCTTGCCTGCTTGTTGGCAGTTACTCTGAGCACAGTGGTGCTTTGTTAGCAAAGCTTTGTTTAGACTCAAAAGTAGGTGAAGATGGAAGCAACTAAAACTGAAAGCAACTGAAAAATGTGCTTTTGTTAATCTGGTATGTCAGTTGTCACACAAGCAAAGGATCGTTACACAACATTGTCGTGATTTGCTTCTACCGTCATGCCCCGCCCACCCTCCATTTTGTTACTTTGATGTACCACTGTTCAAGTGCGCACGTATAGATGGGGTATGTATCGATCATTAAGCTCAGGGAAGGAAAAAAATTCAGTATGCATTTTTGGTGGCCTTTTCCTTTTTATGACTATTCGATATAAATGTTGTTTGGGGCAGATTGTGGCAATGTTGCTGTGAATGTACCTTGGTACATCTTATCGTCATTTTTTTCAGCCACAAGATCAGATCGAAGTTGGTGAAGATGGCTTTAAACAGTACGATGGTAAGTAAGGGCTGCGTCACTGGCTGTGTGTTTCTGATGCCCCACCGATGTGTTGTAGAGATCAAGCAAGTTTAATTTTCAACTCTAGAGTTAAAACTCTGCAAGAATGTTAAATGCAAGACGTCTGAATGAAATCAGTATTGTCTTCTGAAAGCAAAAGAAAAAATCAAACAGCCTGGTTCTTGCCCTAAACATGAATTGTATCACATTTGCTGACTTGAAGCAAAGTTGACACCAGAAATGACAAGTTTGCAAAGCTGGTGACTTTGAGTTCAAGTACTATGATTATGAACTTGTCTGCCAACAGCACTGTTTTGAACTTGGGATTATTGTGGGTTGAATTGTCATCCCTTTTGTCATTAGTCTACTCATCCCAAAAGAACTGTTCCAACCCCATCCTAACGTTGTTAATTCTTGTTTTGGGAGAAAATATTTGGACATTCCTCCACATAACGGTCGGGCTATCGTATGGTGGTGCTGCATGTTCGCTTCGAAGTCACTCCTCATTTTGTTTGTTCATGGCAGTTTTCCACGTTTTTCACGGTTCTCCTTTTAAAACCCTCGCAGTCATTGATGCTTTGGACATGGAGGCCATGATGAGCACCATCTATGGCTGGCTGGACAACCCGGTGAAGTTTGAGAAGTCCCACGGCGTCAACAACCACCTGGACGATGAGATCATGCCCTCGTCTGGACGCTGCAAGGACGATGAGACCCACATCCTCATCGTGGAGGGCTTCCTGCTTTACACCTACGGGTGAGGCTGCCTGTGCAGAGTAAACATTGACATAGATATAGCCCGACAAGTTAAGATTAACACACCAAATATGAAATGCAAGAATGAGTATAACTGAATCATTTTACTCCTAGTAGTAAAACGTTTACAACGCAACATA
This sequence comes from Bregmaceros cantori, assembly GCA_900302395.1. Classification (NCBI taxonomy): domain Eukaryota; kingdom Metazoa; phylum Chordata; class Actinopteri; order Gadiformes; family Bregmacerotidae; genus Bregmaceros; species Bregmaceros cantori. The sequence continues at coordinate 16,091 of OMKY01221640.1, forward strand.
AATTAACGAGTCCCACTCTACATGGAAAGTCAATTGGTCTATATTTTGTATTCATTCATAAACACATTAACTTCCATCATTCCACAAAAGTGAAATTGTATCGCAATAAAGTGAAGGTAGGTTTTATATTACTTATATTCAACACATGATGTACAGCATGCTGTACAGTGCTCTTGTTTTAGGAAATGGATGACTGTTTGAGCCATAGCATTCCTAAATAATTATGATTGTAGCCATTAGCCCCTTGCATTGCTCAGACTTCGTGATTACATGTACGTTGAAAAGTCTTACTTGCATTCTGAGCCAAACTCGCCACGGATCTGCTGTCATAATCTTAATGTGAGAAGTTAGTCATAGTATACAGTGGTGCTTAGAAAAACTGGCGCTATGAAAAGTTTCCAGTAAACCCTTGTTCCACACTTTGTAGCGTTAATACAACTAGACTAGACGCTGGGTGGTGAGATTAGCTTGTGAAACATGACCGCTGCTTCCATACACATGGACCAACAGGTCCAACTGATGCAGCATAACCCCAGGGAAATACATTTTTGGCAGAATGTTTTGTAAAATATAAAGATCTCTCACTTGTCTAATTGTATTGTCTTTAACATTTTCTAGTTTGTTACTCTAAAAAGACCACACTGCACAAGTCTGTAGGGTAACTATTCTGTGTTCAGCACATTCACTTTCTGTCTTTGATCCTTGTCTTGCAGACCTTTGATCGACGTTTTGAACCAACGCTATTTCATTTCCATTCCATACGAAGAATGCAAAAAGAGGAGGTGGTAAGTGTTGAGCAATTAGATTCATTGTTCAAACTTGTTTCATGTGAGGTCAAAATTGAAAGAAAATGCATCATTCACCTATGAAATGGCTAAAGGTTAATATTGGCTCATATTGACTGTTGTAAAGTGCTATATTGAGCCATGTTGACTTGCCTACTATAGTTCTAATGTTGGCTATGCAGAATCCTTTGTGATCATTCAACACTATATACAATCACGCTGCAACTATTCAATTGTGACAGATTTTTGTGGTATAGTCCAGTCAGGTCTGTTCAATTTGCTTTCACAAATGTCATGATTTCATTGCCAGTTTCACAAATTCAGACATTTGAACATCTACCAAATTAAATTGGGATTCCAATCTGCTTTAATTTGCCACATTGCAATTGCAAGCATTGTATTCTTAATATATTGTGGTTTGGACACACTCAACACACCAGTGAACATGGATTTAAACAGAACTGCACATGCACTACTTGTTTGGGGAAAAAAAAAGTGTACAGCTGTGTCGATTCTAAAAATGCTGGTGCGTGGTTTTATAGGGCTTCTGTCCTTGGCAGCAAGTTAATGTTTACCACTTGTAAGGAGTGGTCTATGAATGGGAGGGGTTTGGTAGCCAGCCTTTAAGATTAATTCAAAGGGATCGCTGCCTTGATGCAGTATATTCACAATGTATTAAGGCCTCTGAATTGTATATGAAGTCATTACTTTATATTGATATTTTGAGTGGATGACATTTTTAATCTTCATAATATCCAATAATGGATAATTATCCATTATATATTTGTGCAGATGACCATTCTTGACCCAGGTGTCAAGCACTTATTCGGTTATTCATGGTTCCCCACGTTGTGTGATTCATATTGCACCTCCCGTAGGAGTTGAGTCCTTGTCACGCAAGAGATGCAAAATGATCTACACAATGTTGGGAATCTTGAATAACCATCTTTGTCATTTATAAAGGTCAGTGAAAAACTCATCCTACGCACCCATGAACTTTGCAGAAGCATAACCAAAAAGGCAGCTCAAATGAAATGAAAAAACTCATGTTGACCTTATTAGTCCTTTAAGCACCCAAGGTTTGTATTCACAGCAGCCAAATGGTCGCATTTTGGGTTCTGAACCAATGGGGGCATATGTGAAAATGACCTTGGTAGGACTTGAAAGATTCTCTTGAGGTTGTGCTTCTTGTATTCTGAAATTTGCAGAATCAATTCTTGTATTAAATGTAGTTCCCTGCACAATGTTTTTATATATGTGTATATCTTGTCTAGAATGTAATTATAGTATAACTGGCATCTTCTTTTGCAGCTCAAGAAACTACACGGTACCAGACCCACCTGGTCTGTTTGACGGTCATGTCTGGCCCATGTACGTCAAACACAAACAGATCATGGAGGAGACTGAGGTTGACGTTGGTAAGTAAAATGTTTTCCATAAACTTGCTGAACGACTGATTTTTGTTGCCAAGTTGGCGTGAATTTGTTTTGCTGTTACGCTGGCAATATAACAACATTCCCTCTGTTAATTTTGCCTGTTACTGTGGTCGCTTTAAAAAAAATCTAAACCTTGCCACGTAAATATTTCAGATTTCAAAACTAATACTTGAAATTTCAAAAGATCTTTTTGGAATGAAGTGCATCAGTAGGCCTGTTGAACTGTTTGGCTAAGCATTAGTAAATTCAATTTTAGTAGTTTATAGATTTACTTTCATAAACCACTCAAACCCATACGAATGAAAGGTAAATCCATTTCTTATATCAGTAAAGCTGAGTGACACAGTAGCAGGTAATGACTGTAGATGACATGACAGATGCCATGGTGGTGCCATAAAGAAGTCTGTAGCATGTCATGAAGGTGTGCTACAACACAAGTGTAGTAGCAATAGGTACAATAGGTGGTGACCGCACTTCCTATTGAGCCACCAAATTTGATATCACATAATAATTTCTTCAAATTCAAAATGATTAAAATATGAGTAATTTGAGCTTGTTGTAGTAACTTAACCGAAATTGACTACATTGCAAGTAGAAAAGATTCGATTATTTTGTGTCGCTGTGACTATTTCGTTTTTTTTTTTTTTTTTAATTAAATATCCAACTGATTAATCAACTAGTCTATGAGTGGCAACTAATCGGCTATATAAAAATGTAGCTGCAGCCCTAAAGTGTTCCTATGCTTTTGTCCTTCAGTTCAGTTGGACGGGACCAAGTCCAAGGAACAGCTGTACAACTTTGTCTACGGCGACATCCTGAACAGCATCCAGGATCAACACTCAACAAAGGTACTTGTTTGTTTCTGAATCCTTGAGTATCCCCAGCTCAGAATCTAATTGTCATAAGTAAATTGATTCTTGTGGATCTGAAATTAAATCTATAAATCAATTCAAGTAGCTCTTGGTAACTTTCTAAGAATTGTCGGTATTTGCAGCTGAAACTGATGTTAAGGTTGTTCATACATTTCCTCTAGTCGACTTTCCCTCTCAGCTGTCTCTGCAATCATGTACTAGAACCCAGAATCTTGAACAAGTGTTTCAAAATCGATAGTTGTCACTAGGGGTGTTACGGTATGAAATTTTACGGCCACTGTTATCGTGACCAAAATTATCGCGGTAACCAGTATTATCGCGGTATTTTAAAAAAACAGGCATCTAGCCTGCTGACCCAGAACCAATGCATCGTTCACGCATCGGCAACACGACGTTGCTTCACCCTTAGTGTAAAAAATAAAGACAGAGATGGAGGAAAAGTTAAGTAGGCATTCAACAATTATCAAGTTTGTTTATGAAATGTCTAGCTAGTATTTATTTCCTTATCGTTATAATGTTGCTGCAGGTAAACTGTGCCTTGTAAATTGTAACTTTGAGTTATTAAATTGAATTATAACTAATGCATATTCCACCTGGATTTTATTTGCGTGTAATTATACAAGTAATAATGACAGAATTATCAGTAATAATAACTTTAAAACGAAATAATACTAAATAATATCTTAAATGTATCAGTTCATTACAGCTCCGTTTTTGCTCTCTACGCCTGTCGGATGGATGATGTAGTGTGTCTCCTAATCACGATCCATACCTCCTAAACTTGCCTGTTGACTGATTCACTCTAATCCCTAACCTAACCCCTAAGTGGCCTAACTTTTTTTTCGAGCATTCTACCATGTGCCAGTCACCTAACAACTCCTAATCTTAACCCCGTCCCTAATATTGATGAATATTCATCTAACCTAACGTTAACAAAATAAGCAGATTTTTCTACAATCGCACACTACATCATATGGCAACGGTACCCACCAAGGTGTATATTTGGTAATGTCCCTGTTGTTGTACTTTCAGCTTTGAGGAGACAGACTATTTTCAAGACTCATTGTTCGCGTCACCATTATAAAAATTTCACTCTTTGATACCCGGAATAAATGAAATGGGAAAAGGCCACGGACAATGCTGCGTTCAGCGAATGGGATATGACCGGCTTCGGGAACGCCGTCAAAATATTTTACTGCGGTTTACCGTACACACCGGTTACCGTGATACCCCTAGTTGTCACTGCCCCAATCTAGTTGATTTAAGGCACTCAGATCTTGCCCCTGTGAATTCCAATTAATCAGTGTGAATTTAAAGATTTGGATGTGGCAATGTACTCGGCATTACACACGAGGGAAAGTAACACTAACGGTGCATTTCCTTTGCATTTTACCAACTTGCCTCGCCTTTTGGGGGGGTTTCCATTACGAAAAAAATACAATGTACTAACTTTATTTTTATTCTGCTGGTGTTGAAATTTGAAGTCTGACATTGCAGACACCCCTCCCTTTCTCTAACATT
>OMKY01221643.1:0-17558 GCA_900302395.1 Bregmaceros cantori
TAATCAAAGCCATAACAATGGTGCAGCCTCGTTCAGTACTGAGCTTATCACTTTTCATTGAATTACCTTCTTCATGATTATTGATTGTATAATCAATAATCATGAAGTATAAGGTATTGAATGTCGGCCCCGTCATAATGATGCCGTATAGTATCATCCCGTCACAAGCCATTTTATATAATGAGCCACTGTTCATGTGCAGTGAAATAATATGATAAAATAAAACATGTATTTGCAAGATGCTAGAGATTTGCATTTTGTTCCTTATAATCACAAACTAACCCTGCAATTTATTTTCTGAATGCATGAACAGGGTCGGATGGAAGGAATTTAAAATGTTTAGCCTCCAAACAAGGAAATCACAGACTGAACAAGATTAACAAAATCGAAAGCATGAAAGCGGAAATAACATTTGGAAAAACCATCATTGTGAAATATTGTGGGGGGGAAAGGCTAACTCTAATTTTGTGTACTTGAAAGGCTTTCCCTACTGCTTCCATCTCTCAAGCTTTGTAATAATGCTGTCATACACATTTGACATTTCCAATTCCTCAATGCTGATGTTGCTGATGCTGTTGGCGGTTAAATGAAACTTTTGATGGTTTTTGTCCTGAAATTGGTTACAGGATCAAGCATCACCATGAAATAGTTAATTCATAATCTCATCAAATATGCTTCATGGTAAGGCTGCTTAATTATGAAAACATCACAATTTTTGGGATCATAATTTAATTCATGATATATATTTTCAGTGCAGACTGTAATTTAAAATGACAAAATTAAATCAGACTGCACTTTGCAGGTTAAAAGTCCTGTCTTGCATGGTACCGCACCATATTATCAAGCAGTGCCAAGGAAGTATTTAAAACAAGTTTAATCGATTACTTGACCGATTTAAGATTAATGATTAATTGATTCATGCATTAACCAAATTCTGACATCCCTAAATAAAGTGAAACTTAAATACAATTATTATAGCTTAAAGGCAATAGTATGGATTTAGCTTAGGTGAGCCTACAAATGTACTATGTGAGGTATGAATAAAATGAAATTGAAAAGCTGTTATTCATTCATAAATGATTAATAAAAATTGTGGTTGTCATTTTCATAATCGTTGTTTCAATTAAAATTTGATTAATTGTGCAGCCTTACTTCAGGGTAATAATTTGAAAAGGAGTTGAGTAAAAGTATGCAGTAATTAAAAGTCATAGTTTTACATAGTGTGTTGACAAAGGGAAATTGCCTCTGAATGAATATTCTTCATAGCTACTGCATAGTATACGTTGATGATTAAATAACAAATCAACTGCTTAAAATTTTCCATTTTGTTTTTGCATTGAATAATACCCCTCAAAACAGTCTTATATTAAAGAATATAAAATTATTGAATCAGTGGATGGTGCCTTTTCGCGGTTAGTACAACAGTGTATGAATGAATGAATGCATTTTATTTTAGGACAGACAGTACAGAGCCATTAAACATTGCAACATGAAACATGAGAAGATGTTTGCTGTCTGTGAAGAGACCTGAAACATGGGTCCCTTTAGTGTTGGCAAGGAGGGAATTAGAAAACGGATAAAACAGATTAAAATACTGAGTTTACTTTAGAATGGCTTTGGTTTAAAATGTTTTTGTGTTAAAGAATTTTACCATCGTAAATTACACTGGATTTTTTTTGTGCATTTTGAGAGCAATATCAAGGACTCAACTATGTCCATTACCCTAATAGTTCCCAATACATTGATTATGGGCCGGTCATAATCTGTAATTTCTTTTTAAACCTGTTGTGATTGACTCAACCGTACCGCGGCCCACCGACCATTAGCAGCATATTCCAGATAGCCTGTCGACTCATGATAACAACTATCAATACTAACAAAGACCCTACGATAAGGCTTAAATGCTAATTATTGAATGACTATTGCCCCCACACAGACTGATGATCACTTAGATGCATGGAGGTGAGACAGAGGGAATCACACCACTCAGTATAATGACACCACACACGCCCATGTGTGTGTGTGTGTGTCTCTGTGTCTGCACTGTGTAAGCCTGCTACTGTTTGCCTTTTAATGGAGCCCATAGCTGTGTATTGATTTATTTCTCAAAGTCCGTTGGGGGCTTCGGGCAAAGTGTGTGCATGCTTGTGCTTGCTTCAGGTCAGCGATGTGTCGTTGGAGAATGATTCGTTCAAATCAGTACGCTTGCCTGAAATGTTTTTTAACATTTTATTTTACTTTTTATTTCAAATCCCACCCATCGTGTCACTTTGTCTTTCAATATTTGAGAAGTATCAACAAGTAACCGATACATATATAGTGAATTCTAGAGCTGTAGAAGACATCAAAAATCTGAAACAAAAAGTGCTGTCAGTCATTGTCAAGCAGCTTGTTAACAGGGCTGGGAAGAAGTTACACTTTTTTAGAGTTGTAGTCATGAGTGAGTCTTTTTCAGGTGATGCCGCACATTGCTGGTGTTCTTTTGCGTAGGCTTATTAGACACCTGGCTCATACATGTAAATGTCATGCCATTTTGATTTGACGATTGATGATGATTAATTTCAACCGTGTAATGGCAATTGCAGATTTCTCCGTATCGGCTGGGAAATTCACCAATACCGATACGGCACCGATGAGGACCGATATATCGGTCTGACTCTAATGTATACCCATGGTTATGTCTTTACTATTTGTATGGCATAGTATATGGAGGGAGGTGCTAATATCTATGTCATATCCAGGGAGCGCAGTTGTGCACCGAACAGCCTCCTACTACATATCAAAGGAAGCATATTGCTCATCGTGTTCCATGATCTCTTTATCTTTTTTTATCTCTGCCAGGTAAAATGGTGCAGCATCATGCAAGGCAGGTATTCTAACAAGCATGACCAAAATGCATTCTCCACAAGATGACAACTTGGAAAAAATTAAAGTGGCAACAATGTCCTTCCAATATAGATTTTTTTTTTACCCCATAACCCTCATCGAGATATTGGGGTGTAATCAACCTACTCATGACCCCAGATTCTTCTTTGTTGGTGTAGCCTTTGCACAATAATTTGGTTATTTGTTGGGTAATAAATATTCATGGTTATCGGTCAGCTAATCAATTATCCATTAGTCATCGACAAGTTTTACCAAATGATATATGTGTGCATATATCTATAGTCAAATTTGTCTGATTTGGTGAATTTCCCTGCCGAGTAATCGGAGTAATCTGCAATATTATTGCAATTACATGCACCACTAAAATTAGTCATTTTTAGAAATTTAGAAATGTGTCATTTTTGTCCCTTAGCCCTATATAAAAGCAACATTACATATTGATAACAATCTCAATGAAAAAATGTGCTATAGCACTGGGTACACCAGGGGGGATCTTACAATGAAACGACATATCATTTGGAAGTGGCGGTCACTCAGACCAGACGAATCCATAAATTAATCAAACCACTTGATTCTTTGGGGAAAAGGGTGTTGCCCATCGGTATCCCATGTTGCCCCAGCTATCGGAGCCTCTGTGAATCAGCCAAATGGGAGTGTGCTGACACACAATGGCTGGAGCAGTGTTTTATAGGAGGTTGCTATACAGCGTGCCGGGGACGGGCAGATAAGCTGTGTTTAACACTATCTGCTCCAAACAAGGTGTCCTTCTGGGCGCGATGGCTACTGATGCAATACTGAAAACACCATTAAGGCAATAGCTCTTAGAGGGCCAAATGGTGACTGCGTAACCTTTTAAAACTATTGAATTAAGGGTTGTTATGTGACAGACAAAGTAGTATTCTTTATATCGGGTGGCGATTTCGACTTCTTGGCTTTTTCAGACAGAACTAGATTTGTTGACCACTATATAAACGAGTGTGGATAGTTTCAGTAAAATTTAAAAACTTATTTTGGTCTTTTCAGTGGGAGCACACACACACCTATTGCGTCATTAAAAAAAAGCATGGTGGGAACTTGCACTGTGCTAGTCCACACCCAAATGGTCTAGTGAGTACCTATGCCCACAACCGCATGATTCAATATTCTGCGCAACCTGTTCCATTTACTCATTTTTGTCGGATATGCGAGTGAACGCAGCTATCCATGAGTTACTTGAAGTCGTAATTTTGTCTGTATTTCATCAATATGTATACATAACGGTGGGCGAAGATGGGTGGATATTGGGAAATTGATTACAGGGCGAGCTGGAGTAAGCAGTGTCAAATTCAGCCACTTCGGTCCAGTTTGATGACTTTACACTGGCACTGATCCAGACACTAGAAGTGCCTTTACAACTCATCTATAAAGACTCCCAGTCACCTCTATATATTGAAAGTTGCACAAGTCACTTTCTGACACTAGCACTCCTCTACTCATCATTTGGCAAAACTCAAAACGCTGTGCTTAATGTGCCTTATATATAGACTGTGCCCCTGGACATAGAGCCTAGTTTCCTTGGTACAATGTGCCTTGTATATGGACTGTCCCCCTGGACATAGACCCTAGTTTCCTTGTTACATGCCTGTTACATGTTTGTTGCACTGTGTCCATGTCTAGCACCTGTACCAAGAATAAATCCTAGTCTGTGATGTTGTATCATTGACAATGGCAATTAACTTAATTCTGATTCTGATTTTGTTATTGTTTTTTTGTTTCTTTTTTTTTTAAGACTTTACAGGCAGTCAATGTAAATGGATTTGCTATTTCCTTGGCTTAACCTTGCTAAATTATTATGCTCTGCAAGACATTCCACTGCAGGTATGTGCGTCTGTCTGTGTTTTGCCTGAGCCAGCGTGTGTTATTAATGTATTACCTCGACGGCCCTTGGCAGCTCGAGCTGAAAATATGTGTATTTTAACAGGCTTTTATAGAACAGTAAATATACGGCAATACTGTGTCTTTTCATGACAAATATGCCAGTGGTTATTTGGCTGTGGGCTGCCGAGGGTGTGTGGAAAACAGCGGTCGTTTAAAACCGCTTGTAATGCTCCACTGGCCTGAATTGATGGGGCCAAGCCTTCATCTTAATGTGGTGCTGCATCCTCTCATGTGCCATTCGATCCTGGTCTATTTGGCCATCAACGTGTTCCTGCCGACGAGTGGAGATTTCATTTTCTTTCTCAATTACCTTCCTTTTCCTTTTTCTGTCTTCCATTACTCCGTTTGGACGCCGTTCCAGTGCAAGACAAGCCATGTCTGGAGGCATCCACTAGACCCATCATCATATTTCATTGTCTCTGCTTGTAGCATAGTGTGTACCAACGTGTGGCATAGAGCTGGGTGATTATGGCCTAAAACGGATGTCATGGTGTACCATACCACGCAGCATTGGTATTTTAGTAGTAGTAGTGGTAGCAGTAGCAAAAACATTTATAGCCTACATGCCTCCAGTTAAAAGATTTGTAGAGATATACTCCCCTCTTGTGACAAAGGTTTGTAATTGCATAAACGAGAATAGAATGGGACAATATATCATTGATATCTCTGGAGTAGAAGTGAAATGTCAAGTGTTGGTAATTGCTGTATACTCTCAATCTCTAATGTGTAAACAAACGCCAAAAAAATGAGTCCGTGCAGTCCAGTCAGTTCTTTTGAGTGTAAAGTAGGTCAAGTCCAGAAAATTCCCACATGTCAGCGCAATGTTTTGACTGTCCGGCTTTGAAGTTATTGAAGTTATTTTGAAGAGCTGAAGTTGTTTTTTGGGGCGCGAGTGCCATTTTTCATTTTTATTGACGGGCTTAGTGTGACGAGGGGACGGGAGAGAGGGGAAGCAGACCTGTAGCATACTTGTGATGCATGCAAGCCATCAAACTCATTGTCATCAAATGAGTTTGATGGGCGTCTGGGCGTTCTATCAGTATAGTTTATTTTACGGTGCCGTCCCTCTGGAGGGGTTGACGGGAGATGATGTGCCACAGCTCTCAGCCCCCGGACCTTCCTGCTATACTGCGCCAAATTACAGCCAGTCCACGGCTTAATGTTGTCGGTCCATACAGCCCGTGGTCGCCCTCTTCCTCGTTTCCCCTCCATCTTGCCTTCAAGAATGTTCAAGATGTTGTGCTGTTTAACATGGCCGAAAAAGGACATTTGTCTTCTCTTGATGGCATCCAGCAGGTGTATTTTTGTACTGAATTGAGGATGGATGTGTTAAATATCCTCTTGGTCCATCTTATTTTACTTATACGTCGAAGAAACCACATTTCACTTGTCTCCTGTCTGTCTTGCATCAGCATAGCGAACACTGAATACAAAAAACAGGCATATAGTAGCTTGAGAGAAAGGGGTATCCACTGATGTTTTAGTCCTGTGGCTTTGTTCCTTTTTCACCAAACCTGATGAAAGATTGCTGTGTATTAAATTGTGCTCTTTGCTGATCCAGCACTCTCCGCACAATTTTTGCTTTTGTAAAACTCGTGGAGAAAAAGGTTTGCCTGGGGCAGGTTTGTTCACATACACACATGGCCGGTGTGCTCAATGAGGCAGCTCATTCCACTCATTCCAAGCATGTGTTAGGTGGTGTGACTGTTTCTGAGACCTAGGTGTGTACACATACACACTGCACGACCTGTGTGAAGGACCAATTTCACATGTGTGAAAAGCCCGGTTGAATCGTTGCTGAGATGCAGACAATAAAAGTTTTTAATTGGCCTTCAATGTCGCCCTTGCTAATAGATGTCTTATTTTCATGCATTTGTCTGCAGCGTTGCCCAGGGCATCTGCATAATCCTAAAATGACCCAGAGAGAATCAGGCCCCGTTAAAATATTTAGTTTATAATGGATGTGGAATCGAGACAATTGTACTTGTTGAAAAAATACTGCTGTGGCCAACTGCCATTTCAACGATAGCCTTGTTTCCATGTAGTTTTATTTTGAAACTGATTATATTTGGTCGGCTCAAATGAATGTGCTTTATCTGGAGGCATGGATGTTAACTAATCGGATCCATGTTTACTCTGCGCTTACATGGTCCAAATATTTTGGATCTGTTTAAACCGTTAAAGCATGCATTTGCGCATGTACAAACTGATTTCAAAGATTAAATTCATTTGCAATGCAATTGAATATCCACCCATCCTCGCTCCTTCCGTGGGTTTGGGAATGTTCGCACTGCTGTCCAGTGTCCATTATGTTTCAGTCACCTAAACCCTCATTGTTGAGTATGAACAATTTGTTTGTGATGCCTGGCCTTATGAGCATTGGACGCTAGCGCAGATAGCTGAGACGCTATGTTGTAGCAGCCTTTGGGCATCGTGTCGGCTTATGATCATGGCCTTTGAGTTCACACAGATGTGTGCTGACTTTTTTTGCTCAATTTTCGCTCACCACGCATTGCTCTCTTAGCGTTTCTAAGAGAAATGTTGCATTCACAGAATGTGCCACTTTCGGCGTATAAACGGATTGCCAACTGGCGTTGACCACCTTTTTCCATCCGATGTAGTGTATACATGAGCACTTTTTAATCAGAATCACAGATGAATCAGATTGTTAGTGTCTTTTTTCGTGTCATGTAAACGGGGTGTTAATGAAACATAACTTGAGAGTCACACCTCATTTATGATTTTCCAAGCTATGACAGCATCGGATGTCCCCTCCCATCAGCTATAAATCAGTGCTCCTTCCTGACATGATGCGTGTTCGATATGCTCCCTGACTGGTAATTTCCTTTACGTGGAGGAAATGACCAGTCTTGACACGGGAATTTGTCTAAAGGCTTCATTTATTAATCTATACTGGACAGAGCCTGGTGTCAAACATGGCTACCAAGCTAAGCTATGATCTATGCATTGGCAAGAACAGGGAATATGTTGAACACACCTCATGTCGGGAAGCAGCACTGATTTATAGCCGATGGGAGGGGACATCCGATCATGTCATGTCTTGCAGCCAATCAGGATAATGGAGGCGTGACTCTATTGTTACATTTCAGTAACGGGGGATAGTGTTGAATTTGAACTAAGAGTTAATATCGTGCCATCTGAATGTTGCAGGCATGGAGAATGCCTTACGTTGAATGCCAGTGTGATCTCCGGCTGCTTTAGCGGTTCTTCTACTCGACTTGGCGTATTGTGCATTCAAAGTTTTCAATCAGCATTCCTTGGCTTTAACAAGCACTTATTTCAGTTATTTTTACTTATTTCTATCATCTAGGAATGAGTGCTAATACGAGCCAAGCATTAAGCATTTCATTTATACTTTGTAGGTAAGATGTTTTTATTAATAAGGGGATTACTCCTTTTTTTCAAAAATATACATCTCTTCATTAAGAGAAAATGAATGAACAAGCAGAGAAAAAAAATATATGACAATCATTCACACACACACATACATATACACACACACACAATCCACAAACATAGAAGGGATAATAGGTAAGGGAGGATAAGTGTCAGGAAGGGAGAGCCACCAAGTTGCTTTGGTGGCACCTGATTGCAAGCTGCAATCGGCCCAAAGAGTCCATAATGTGCCTCCATAGGCCATAGAAGGGCACAAGTGAACCACGCAGAGAAAACCTCAACTTGTTCATCATTTATACTTTTAAATACTGAAAGTTACTATGCAATTGTGCTGACTCGGTGGCGCAGTCGGTTAGGCTGCTGTATCCAACACATATAAATTCTTTAAGCCTAGTGAGCCAGAATCAACAAATTATCCACGCATCGCACGCGATTAGAACGATCACTGGGTCTGGTCAAACCAGGGTCGAAAAATGTCTCAAAAAGAGTGTCAATCAAATCATCATTCAAAGCACAGTAGCTGGGACAAGCAGTGTGGAGGCGTGACCTCCAAACTCCACACAATGTCTAGCGTCGGCCATCGCCCATACCAAACTCCGTCCACGTCCCGCGTTGCCCGTAGCAAACTCCGCCCACGTCTCGATTCGAATAATTTCATTGGGTCAACCCATATACCGGCGACGTGTGCCTGAATTGCCCAGTCTCAATGTTCCATCTAGAGGCTGCAAACCTGGACAATTAGTTGGTTCAGGTTTACCAGTCTTGTGCCTTGTTCCTTCGGTTCACCGCACTCGACAAGATGGAGAAATGGCGTTTGCACCAACAAAAAATCACATTGGCTTCCTGAATGCTGAGCTTACAATTTTGACACCAGTCCACCAGCCTGTCTTCTGGTTCTATATAACACCGCCGTGGGCCTGCACCCTTGTTAGTGAGGGTGCGGGGGGGGGCGACTGGAAGCTCCGACCCATGCCTCTGTTTCCTTCTGTGGTAATGTGATATTTATATGTCGAAGGACCTTCCTGCAAGCATGGACACACATGTAGATCTACACACACACACACGCCAACAGGCATACATATTACCATATGTGCACATGCCAACACACTTCACGTTGACTCAGAATGAGACCTTCAGAATACATTGGATGCATTCCAAAGCAAAGGAAGTCTTTTTTTTTCTTCTTTTTCTTCTCCTTGATACTAGTTTACAAGTCCATGTGAATTCTTTGTAGAGAGCTCCCTGTGAAATGACTCGCCATCCACTCTCCCTCCATCCCCCTTGGAATGCGGGCACGGCAGCAGCTGGCTCAACACATTGATACTGGCTCTGTAGCATTTTCTCCTTACTAACGCCCAGAAGGCATATATATTTACCATTGCATGTCGGTGCATTGTGTGCTTGGGGGGGGTTTGCATTCCATTTGGATTTGGATAGCGTCTTATGTGTGAATGAAAATTGCACAATGACCAATTTATTATTCAGAATTTGATTTAAGTCAAAATTATCATTTTTTTGCAGACCGAATTACCCCCAAAACACTGTCAGACAAATCCTTATTAATGAGTCAGTGTAATTTAGCATTTTTTCCTATATTGAAAAGGATGTAATGATGACACAATAACAATTGGGTATAAAATAATATCTTATTTGTGGGAAAGATTGCCTTTATTTTGTGTGGTTACTGCCATTATTGACAGGGGAAATGGACAAATTAACTTCAACTAAAAAAGTAATGTTAGTCAGTGTCATGTAAGTGTGGAATTACACTAGGAAATAAGTGAACTATTTTTTTTTTCTATTTCAGTACCAAACATTTCAACACTGAAAATGTAGTCTGATGTTTGCAGGTCCACCCAATATTCTACAGCAATTATATCTGAACACAGTGGCTTATTATGTAAAGATGAGGATCTCTACTATTGATGAAAATTAGTGATTACAATTTTCTACATTCTACAAGTATTTATTTTTACATCTTTGGGAGTAACTATGGGTTTTTTGTAGAAAGGCTTTGGAAGTCTGTGGCATTGCAGCTTAGCATAACAACATTTTTTAATGCCGAATATCATCTAAATACAATTTACTGAAATGTATTAATTTAGAAAAAGCATTTTTTTTAACATGCCGTAGGCGGTGGGCAGGGCGTGCATCACATCATACGAAGAAGCGGCGCCGCTTGCTGCCCTCCCACCCCCAGAAAATAGAGAATCTCTTTATATTATACGTTGTAATGTTTGGAATAATTTTACAGAATATTTGGTAGACCTTCATTTCATATTTTTGGTAAGAGAATCCTTTTAAAGTTATTTTTTCCGGCGTCAGCGCCGTTTTTCCATCTTTATTGGATAGGATTAGTCGGAAACTGGGTTGAAGAGATCGGGGGTAGACATTGCAGACAAGTCGACGAGCGTAGTCGAACTCTGCGGACGCTGCGGTAGACGCAGCGCCACTAACATGAATGGGGTCGCATTAGGTGCGGTGTCCATAACCACTCGGCCAACGCGGACCCCGGTAAGAGAACCCTTAATCTATCTCAGATTTGTTGAAATTCTGGGGATTCCACTTTTTTTTTCCCCCCCTTGAAGCTTGCCCTTGTGGCTCTCACACTTGCACTTTTACCCAACACACATGCACGCCTGCGTCACACACATTCCTGGCAGCTCCGTGTCTGGGCAGTATTCCATGGTGGAGGCCAAGCGCCATGTGACCACGGTGTTGTTTGGAGCTCTGGGTCCCCAGGCGTTGGCCCTGCACCAGCTGAAAGCAAGCATTACTGGCTAGTGATGGGGAAAAATTGTTCTACTTGCCACATTTGAATCAATTCAAAAAAGGTCAAACATGATGAAAGATGTAGACATTAACCAGGAAGCAACAACCCCCATATGTATGTCCTTTGTCCTTGACTAAATTAAAAGAATCTTTTTTTATTGCCACATCATAGATAAAATTGACTTCGGACCTAGCATAGTAGTAAAATCATATAGTAGTAAAACTGTCAGAAAAGAATAATGTCAATAATAGTACACCATCAAAAAGATAATACAATAAAATACAATAAAAAAAGGTAATATGTAATATAAAGTGACACCGTTAGAATGTAGCAAGTTGGGGTCCGCATTGGCCGCGTGGTTATGGACACCGCACCTAACGCGACCCCATTCATGTTAGTGGCGCTGTGTCTACCGCAGCGTCTGCAGTGTTGCGAGTTCAACTCCTCTCGTCGACTTGTCTGCAATGTCTACCCCCGATCTCTTCAACCCAGTTTCCGACTAATCATATCCAATAAAGATAGACGGCGCTGACGCCGGAAAAAATAACTTAAAAAAAAAAAAGATAATGCAATAAAATACAATTAAAAAAAAATAAAATAAAATATATAATATGAAGTGACACCGTTAGAATGTAGCAAGTTAACATGTGTCATTCATAAACATATGTCACTTCTGTTTAATCCAACACATTCTATGGATATGACCTTGGTTTTCAGGGTTCCTGTTCTCAGTCACAGAACATTTAGAAATGGATCGGCAGATCCATTTCTAAATGTATTATTGCATGATTGCTCTACTTTTGGACAAATTTAAAAACAAATTCAAACTTGTTCTGTGGTTTCCTATAGTCTTCTGTAACTTGCAAAATTTGGTCTGAATCCGTCACAATATTAAATCTGATTGATACTATACTGATCCTGAAGGGCAAATTCATTTTTTGGGTTTCAATAGGAGAATGGGCAGACTTCTACAGCATAGAGCTATATAGCAACCCTAACAATACGAGCTGATTGAATCATCCCACTGCAGCTAGTTTTTGATAATACAATATGTATTCATGACAATATGCAGTAATTGTCAATCTGACACTATAGTGGATAGATTGCTGTCCAAGTGGAAATCGCTCTTTGCTTCGCAGGACACTTCATATCAGTTTATATGTAGTTAATGTGTGTCAGAAAACCGTGCGATTGTGCAGACCAATCTTTATTTAGAGATTAGAGCAATACAATAGTAATATTGCAATAAAAACTAAATTTGGCTGTCTGAGCAGAGGTTCTGTTTCATGACAGTTGCATATTTGACACTGAAAGGCAACGGGCAACCTTCAATTTCAAACACAGATCAATATTCTATCGTCGTTATAGCAAAAACTTTTGTTATGGTTTGGAAAAAGTTAAATATCAAGATTCCATTTGACCTACCCCCTACCTCTTTCAGCTAGGGGCATGGTTGTTGTAATCAACTTTTGGCTTATTCTGAAACCACTGGGGCACCAGGAGCATCGCAATGCTTGGAAAGTTTTTCATCCCGCGGAGTTGACCGTCTGAATGAATCGTTTGCCAACAACACATCGCCGTTTCGCGGATACGTGAAAAACAGAGCTGCTGCTGCTCCTCGCCTCGTTTTTGCCTGACTGAAAAAGGCATCCATAATTTATTTTTGCTTGTTGCCCTCTTGACCGCCATATTTCACCAGAGAACCATGCTGTTTTAGCTGCACCTCCACTTTTTTTCTGCTGGCCTACTCCGTCCAGAGGCACATCAAAAATAAAATGGAGGCCATTTTTCAGCAGTCAAGTTGTCAGACATGGAGTGAAGGACTAGCCTCGAGCGAGCAGGCATGGTGTGAAGATGTGTTTACTGTTTTGAGAAATAAGTTTGTTCCCTTTTTACTTATACAGTTTTTTGTGATCAACTTGTTTAAAATTTTCAATCCAAAGTTTTATGATTCAATACGTGTTACTAGCATCTTTTACTGTTTGTTATTAACAAGTACAAAGGGACATATAGACATTAAAATAAAATGACCAGGACAAGATAAAGGAGAAAAAAAATCCAAAATCTATTAATTAACTTCTAATTAAATCCCTATTCCTCTCCCACCCAGCTAGGCAGTGTGTGATTCTCCACCCCCCTCCCTCCCGCATTTTAATTCTCCATGTCATTGATTTAATTTTTGTGGCCAATTCAGATAATGTATTTTTGCTAAGGCATGTGCTCTATTAATTTGCGACCTACGCAATAAATACATACAACTATGGAAAGGGAAATTGACTTCTAGTGTCACCAAGCGGTGTTTACTGTGTGATGTAAGCTGTAAATCTACAATCATCAGCTATATCAGCACAGAGTATCTGGCAAATGTATCAGAATCAGAATCACTTTATTGCCAAATCGATGTGATCGTAAATCGCGATGATCTCGGCTCGGTAGGCAATCTTGATCATTTTGTATGCCGCGCTATTTTGGGCCACAATTATTGCGCCATGCAATGTCATGATCGTCTCAGCATTACACACAACATGGAATTTTACTTGGGTCGTCTGTTCAACCCCCTGGTATAGCAAAGAATAGTACAGAACACAGACATAGAAACACAGATATCTTTTCCTGCCTTTGTCGACATCTACTGTGGCTTCGCCCCCTGCAGCTGACAGCAATGATACTTTGCTGTTACAGCATTTTTAATGTTTGTTTGCATAATGGAGGAGCCTGGTGGTTTCGGGAGTCTTTTTTTTTTTCTTTACTTTCCTATTTAAATTCTACTAAACTTTGCGACAAGTTGCACCAGTTATCAAATGTTATATTCAACAACACTATGTTAGCTTTTTTTGTTATGTAAAACCTGTTGTACATGGCAGTCTCAACATGGAAGTATTTTGTAGTTATATTTCATCTCCTAGTTGAAAGTCAAAAAATGAAAAGCATGTAACCTATTTTGTTTTTGAATCAATACAAAAAAGTTATTTTATTAATTTGGAGTTGAATACAAATGTAAAGGCCTTTGCTGCTCGCGCTCCCATGTTCGGGACTTTAAATAAAAAAAACTTTAATGATGGTTTAAATTAATTTTGAATTTTGAAATATGAATATTTAAAATAATTGTACGATTTAACACTACTGGAAATGCGTATTGCTGCATGCCTAAAATGCGAGCCCCTCGTCGGGCCCCAATAGCCAGTGTCCGTCGGTGTGGTTCACTGCAACAGCCATAGCAATGAGTGTTTTTGGCTCCTACGTTAGCCATCTTGAACGTGTCGGCCTCCAAAATCGAATCCGTTCGAATCAACTTGCCCTAAAGTAATGGGATCATGCAAAACCATAAACCATAAAACCATCTAACAGTATCCCCCAAACGACTCGCGTCGGGAATACAATTCTACAAATATCAATTGGAAATTAATGTAAATCTTTTCAAGCCCTCACCACCTTCCCTGGGACCCCTAAAATCGCAACCCAGGCATGCCTGTGCATTAATGCGGCCATGTCGGTAACCGTTGAGAACTCTTCTGCCTCTTCAACGTACCCTGGTGGATGCGATTGCCTGTCAATAGACGAGCCGCTTGATAGGCTGGGCTCCCTCCGGCGGTGGAAATGATGGATGGGGAGGAGCAGAAGGGTTTAGCTGGAAGCCTGGGACATGTCAGTGTGAAGTCCTGAAGCCAAGACGAGCATTCAAATAGCCTCAGAATCACAATAGTTTATTGCCATTGTCAATACATACAAATTCACACACCAGGTTTTTTTTTTTCGGTTACCGGTGCCAGAGACATAGTGCAAGAGTATTTAGAAGAGCAAGAGTAACACAAGAAATGTAAGGTACAATAATGTCATACAGATATTCAATACAGTATGCTCTTAACAATGTTAAGAGCAGATCAATCAGACCAAAAAGGCGCTATTTACAGGGAGGGAAGGGGCAAGGTGGGAGGGTATCTCTCTATCTATCTCTCTATCTCTCTATCTATCTATCTATCTATCTATATATCTATACATCTATATATCTATCTCTCTATCTATCTATCTATCTATCTATGTGTGTATTTGGTTATTCTTTTTTTGCATATTTTTCCGTGTGTGGCCTAGTGCTGGAGGGGTTGCGCCTGATGACCACTGTACTTGGCCCGTGGTGCCTGTTTTCCATTACTCTGGACACATGTGGCTTGTACGTGTCCGTTGTCGGCGATGCGTTTTGCCACATGTGTACTCGGCTACTGTGTCGCATGCCTCATAACGCCCACTGATATGCACTTATCCCACTTAACACACCTACACAAATAGATGAGAATAAATGTGACGCGCGCAAGGAGTGTGTTAGAATCACCTTTGTCACGACTCAAAGCAAGCAGTTACAACAAAATGGCCTGCAGTTGAAACCTTAAAGGGAAGAATGTCTTGTTCTAGACATATCAGTATTTGATCGTTATGTGGCAACATGCCTAATCAATTTCGAAGGATTTGAGGACGGTTTTACGGATTAAATGAAAATTGGCATTTTATGATTTTCTTCTTAGCTGGTGTAATTACACCATTGGGACACCATTGTTGGGATGATGGATTTGGCGGTTTGGTCCAGCTAATCAACAATGGTGGTGAAGTATACGTACGGTTAAGTCGTAATGGATGTAGTTAGGCTGCCGTGTGCTAGCAATTGACGGCATATTACCATCGATAAATTAATACTAGAAGACTTTTAAAGCGGTCAATGTTCAATGCAAATATCGCTCTCACGTCACCATGCAACAGCCCTATAGGGACACTGTACAATTATTCAATAAAAGTAAAAGTAAGAATAATGAAAGTATGTCTTGATAATTTGTTTTTTTATCAAAATCAAAAAATCAAGATGTCAGAGATTTTTGGTTTTTACTTTTAGAAAGTGTGGTTTGTGATACAATAATAATAATAATGCTAAGAAATGTGCATTAAAACCAATGCTACACTGTTTAGCTCAACCACAAAAGCCAATAAAGGCGTGACGATGCTGGTAATTTTCTTTTTCATTCAACGCTTTATTTGAATCTAAAATAGTTAGCCAGCACTAATGTGCACTAACTCTAAGATCCATGCTAACGACAGCCCGTTGGGGTTTGTCCAGCAGACATAACAGAGGGAGCCTAAGACAGCAGTGGAACGGGCCAAACATTAGGAGATTACATGTCGTGAAGGCACTCATGCGGTGGTAGTAGTTGTTATTCTTCAAAACAAATCAATTTTCCGTATCCATGCCACAGATTTACATTGTAAACAGACACAACCGGCTCGTCGCCTGGCTGGCTAAGGGGGTGAATTGCTGGATACTTGGCTGTGTTTGTAACAGGTTTACTGAAGCCTTCATTTCTAGGCCTGGATAAGGTGTTACACATAGTTTTTCCACAAAATATAGGGGGCTGACATTTGTCCCGCCGGGTGTAACGCACTTCCTGTGTCTATATATTTAGTGTGTAAACTGTGTAAAGTGAACGTAGTGGACGAAAGTGGCTGAATTTGTCACACAAAGCACACAACGTTTCAAAATCTGCTTACCACATCTGTGACAAATTACACATCATCCACCCGATTCGCTCACCGTTTTACAGGCAAAATCCGACTTCTCTGGTAATTCCAATTTGAGGGAGTAAATGGAACGGGTTGTGCAGATTATTCAAGCATGTGTTTGTGGGGCATAGATCTGCACGAGAGCATTTGGGTGTGGAATAGCACAACGCAAGTTACCACCACCCTTTTTAAAATAACGCGGTAGGTGTGTGCTTCTGCCGATTTAGACCTGTTGAAAAATAGCTGATGACATGGCAAAATGAATGACACTGGAAGTGGCAAGCATATACGGGGGTAGTTAAGGACGCAAACTGGAAATGGGTCAAAACTTGTCTATAATATGTATGTAATCAGAGAAGGTGGACACTGGACAGTGTACAATTTTTACTGATATACAGGCTTTGGGAGTTCGTATGACGTATAAACGATGCAAGAAAACACAACGGACAAAAGATTTAAGCTAATTCCAAACTATCTCAACACAATATCAAGCCAAATGGTAAAAAGCGGTCTACTATAATTCTGAACCATAACCCTGCAAGAGACTTCATGACCCAATAAATGAACTTTGCAGTTAGTTTGGGGCATAGTAATGCTGTTTTCTCCATCGCCTGGCTGCACAACAAAATCTGCAGCATGGTGCTCATCTATTTTCTGTCTGCTGTATTAGTCTATCGTATTTCTGCCTAAGTGTATCATTACGTTGTTTCTCTTTCTGAGCCAACAAAGAAATTCTCTCAGGGATTATTGAAGTCTTCTCTCTCTTTTTTCCCAATGCCCAGCCTAAGTGGCTTGCATCCATTGAAGTGTCATTATTCATTTGAAATCTGAAGTTTATCTCAGCCCGGCTGTTGATGGAAGCAATAAAGAGAAGCAAATCATTTGTCGCTCTTGCCGTTTGCACAAAACGGGTAGAGGACGATATGTCCCCTATAATGTTCCCATGCAGCAGGGGGCCCCGGACCACTTTGTACACCAAACAGGGGGCCCCAAACTAAAAAAAAATGAAGCAGAGTTTCAAGGA